>WNWK01047554.1:0-13884 GCA_009830355.1 Cherax destructor | reverse complement strand
ACTGAATGGTACTGCTCGCCTCCCTCTCTTATTTAGCTCCTCCACTTCGTAATGATGTTAGATGGTGAATTCAATGTATTTTTCTGTAAGCAACTCGTTGTATGAGTATTTTACTTTTTTATTGTTTTTGTAATACAGTGGCCCCCCGAGTAACGTAAAACCTTCATTCAGAAGCCTGCTCAAGTGCCATTGCCGGCAGATTTACCCCCTTAAAGAATAATGTCACGTAGGTTAGTATATTTCAGACCCCAAAAATACACTTCCACAACACTTACAATATTATACTTACATAATTGTACGTTTTCCCGGGGTGTTCGTTACTCGGGGTCCACTGTACATATATAAGAGTTATGCAAATTAAAATAAAGTTATCAAGTTGGAGTTTCATTTTTTTTTTTCTAATATGTATACGTATTTAATTCAGCATTTGGCATCATTACAAAGTGGGCAGAGCTACAGCAGAGGGAGAAGCAGCAGTGTGTCAGTAACTCATGACACTTCATCCCACTATAAAATATTGTATAATTATACTATTACTATCAATAAATATTACCTATCATATTTATTCCAGAATAATACAGTGGTACCTCTACTTACGAGCAGCTCCCAACTCAAACAATTATGTAAGTGTATTTTTGTATGTGCTTTTGTAAGTGTATTTTTGGGGGTCTGAAATGGATTACTCTAATTTTCATTATTTCTTATGGGAAAAAATTCCTTCGGTATCGGCACTTGAATAGCCGTCTGGAACAAATTTTGCTCATAACTCGAGTACCACTGTATTAGGTATAGCATAAATAGTAAAAGCATAATAAAAACTGACATTATATAGAGAGATATTGAAGGGCGGAGAAGGAAAAAAAAAAAAAGTGACCGAGAAAACGTTACGCGCCTGAAGGGTAACTATAGAAGATCACTCTTACCCCATGCAAAAACTGAAAAAATTGCAATTTACAAAAAAAAAAAATCCCCAAGTAATCAGCTATGCAGGCATTTCCTGGAATATCTCGGAAGTAAGTCATTGGCCTATTTCATGTTGTATTACTGTTAATAATACACAGATTGAAAGGAATTTCCCAGCAAACATAAAACTGAATGTTTTAACCCTTTGACTGTTTCGGTCATATATATACATCTTACGAGCCAGTGTTTCGGACGTATATTTACTCAAAAATTCTAGCGGCTTCAAATCAAGCGGGAGAAAGCTGGTAGGCTCACATATGAGAGAATGGTTCTGTGTGGTCAGTGTGTGCTGTTTAAAAAAATTCCTGCAGCACTCAATGCATAATAAGAAAAAAAACTCCGACCATGTTTTTGGATTAAAACGCCGACTTTGAGGTTTATTTTCGTATAGTATTTTATGGTTGTATTCTCTTTTCATGGTCTCATTTTTATAGAATGGAAAACACATTATAGGAATAGAGATGATTTTGATTAGTTTCATGATGAAAACGACCTTGAAATTGAGCTCAAAGTAGCGGAAATGTTCGATTTTTGCCAATGTTCAAGAGTAAACAAATCATGCCACGCGTCCAATACACATCAACTGGTGAGTCTAATATTCTTTCACAAGTGCAGAGATATTATTTATACCATTTTTACAATAATGCAATAGTCTGCATAACAATAAATCTTCTCTTTTTTGTTTTTTTTTTTTATTTATTAACACATCGGCGATTCCCACCAAGGCAGGGTGGCCGAAAAGAAAAAATTTCATCATCATTCACTCCATCATGTCTTGCCAGAAGGGTGCTTTACACTACAGTTATAAAACTGCAACATTAACACCCCTCCTTCAGAGTGCCGGCACTGTACTTCCCATCTCCAGAACTCAAGTCCGGCCTGCGGTTTCCCTGAATCCCTTCATAAATGTTACTTTGCTCACACTCCAACAACCGTCAAGTATTAAAAACCATATGCCTCCATTCACTCCTATCAAATACGCTCACATGCTTGCTGGAAGTCCAAGCCCCTCGCACATAAAACTTCCTTTACCCCTCCCTCCAACCTTTCCTAGGCCGACCCTACCCCTTCCCTCCACTACAGATTTATACACTCTCGAAGTCACTCTGTCTCGTTCCATTCTCTCTACATGTCCAAACCACCTCAACAACCCCTCCTCAGCTCTCTGGACAATCGTTTTGGTAATCCGCACCTCCTCCTAATTTCCAAACTCCGAATTCTCTGCATTATATTCACACACACATTGACCTCAGACATGACATCTCCACTGCCTCCAGCCTTCTCCTCGTTGCAACATTCATCACCCATGCTTCACACCCTATAAGAGCGTTGGTATAACTATACTCTCATACATTCCCCTCTTTACTTCCATGGACAAGGTTCTTTGTCTCCCACAGACTCAGTGCTCCACTCACCCTTTTCCCCTCATCAATTCTATGATTCACCTCATCCTTCATAGACCCATCCTTGACATGTCCACTCCCAAATATCTGAATACATTCACCTCCTCCATACTCTCTCCCTCCAATCTGATATCCAATCTTTCATCACCTATTCTTTTTGTTATCCTCATCACCTTACTCTTTCCTATATTCACTTTCAATTTTCTTCTTTTACACACCCTACCAAATTCATCCACCAACCTCTGCAATTCTCTTCAGAATCTCCCAAAAGCACAGTGTCATCAGCAAAAGCAACTGTGACAACTCCCACTTTGTATTTGCTT
The DNA here is from genome assembly GCA_009830355.1 of Cherax destructor. Lineage (NCBI taxonomy): Eukaryota > Metazoa > Arthropoda > Malacostraca > Decapoda > Parastacidae > Cherax > Cherax destructor. Next base: position 11,195 of record WNWK01047554.1, on the reverse strand, counting down.
CTTTATCTTTAGCCCAACACCTCTTGCCAAGACCCTCGCATTCACTTCTCTTACAACCCCATCTATAAATATATTGAACAACCACGGTGACATCACACATCCTTGTCTAAGGCCCACTTTTACTGGGAAATAGTCCCTTCCCTCCTACACACTCTAACCTGAGCCTCACTATCCTCATAAAAACTCTTCACTGCTTTCAGTAACCTTCCCCCTATTCCATACACCTGCAACATCTGCCACATTGCCCCTATCTACCCTATCATACGCCTTTTCCAAATCCATAAATGCCACAAAAACATCTTTACCCTTATCCAAATACTGTTCACCTATATGTTTCACTGTAAACACTTGGTCTACACACCCCTACCTTTCCTAAAGCCCCCTTGTTCATCTGCTATCCTGCTTTCTGTTTTACTCTTAATTCTTTCAATAATAACTCTACCATACACTTTACCAGGTACACTCAACAGACTTATTCCCTATAATTTTTGCACTCTCTTTTGTCCCCTTTGCCTTTATACAAAGGAACAATACACGCTCTCTGCCAATCCCTAGGTACCTTACCCTCTTCCATACATATATTAAATAATAGCACCAACCACTCCAAAATTATATCCCCACCTGCTTTTAACATTTCTATCTTTATCCCATCAATCCCAGCTGCCTTACCCCCTTTCATTCTACCCACTGCCTCACAAACTTCCCTACACCCACAACTGGCTCTTCCACACTCCTACAAGATGTTATTCCTCCTTGCCCTACACACGAAATCACAGCTTCCCTGTCTTCATCAACATTTAACAAATCCTCAAAATATTCTCTCCATCTTCCCGATACCTCTAACTCTCCATTTAATAACTCTCCTCTCCTATTTTTAACTGTCAAATCCATTTGTTCTCTAGGCTTCCTCAGCTTATTAATCTCATTCCAAAACTTTTTCTTATTTTCAACAAAATTTGCTGATAACATCTCACCACTCTCTCATCTGCTCTCTTTTTACATTGCTTCACCACTCTTTTAACCTCTCTTTTTCTCTCCATATACTCTTCCCTCCTTGCATCACTTCTACTTTGTAAAAACCTCTCATATGCTAACTTTTTCTCCTTACTACTCTCTTTACATCATCATTCCACCAATCGCTCCTCTTCCCTCCCGCACCCACTCGCCTGTAACCACAAACTTCTGCTGAACACTCTAACACTACATTTTTAAATCTACCCCATACATTTTCGACCCCATTGCCTACACTCTCCTAGCCATCTATCCTCCAATAGTTGTTTATATCTTACCCTAACTGCCTCCTCTTTTAGTTTATAAACCTTCACCTCTCTTTTACTTACTGATTCTATTTTCCTTGTATCCCATCTACCTTTTACTCCACTGTAGCTATAACTAAAAAGTGATCTGATATATCTGTGGCCCCTCTATAAACATGTACATCCTGAAGTCTACTCAACAGTCTTTTATCTACCAATACATAGTCCAACAAACTACTGTCATTACGCCCTACATCATATCTTGTATACTTATTTATCCTCTTTTCTTAAAATATGTATTACCTATAACTAAACCCCTTTCTATCAAAGTTCAATCAAAGGGCTCCCATTATCATTTACACCTGGCACCCCAAACTTACCTACTACACCCTCTCTGCATGTTTCTCCCACTTTAGCATTTAGGTCCCCTACCACAATTACTCTCTCATTTGGTTCAAAAGTTCCTATACATTCGCTTAACATCTCCCAAAATCTCTCTCTCTCCTCTACACTCCTCTCTTCTCCAGGTGCATACACGCTTATTATGACCCACTTTTCGCATCCGACCCTTATTTTAATCCATAATCCTTGAATTTACACATTCATATTCCCTCTTTTCCTTCCATAACTGATCCTTCAACATTATTGCTACCCCTTCCTTAGCTCTAACTCTCTCAGATACTCCTGACTTAATCCCATTTATTTCTCCCCACTGAAACTCGCCTACCCCCTTCAGCTTTGTTTCGCTTAAGGCCAGGACATCCAACTTCTTTTCATTCATAACATCGGCAATCATCTCTTTCTTATCATCCGCACTACATCCACGCACATTCAGACAACCCAGTTTTATAAAGTTTTTCTTCTTCTCGTTTTAGTAGATTTGTACAGGAGAAGGGGTTACTAGCCCATTGCTCCGGCATCTTAGTGCCTCATACGACACGCATGGCTTACGGAGGAAAGATTCTTTTCCACTTCCCCATGGACAATAGAGAAAATAAAAAGAACAAGAGCTATTAAGAAAAAGAAGAAAAACCTAGATGTGTGTATGTATATATATGCATGTGTATGCCAGTGTAGTGTGACCTAAAGTGTAAGTAGAAGTAGCTAGATATACCTGTAATATATCTAAAGACGTGACTAATGAACAGATAACATCTTATTTTAGTGCCAGAAATGTCTGCATTGTTTATTCTGGACCCTATTTCGAAATTGACTTTTTATTTTGCATGAAATTGGCAAAATTGCCAATTTCTGACCACTTTATTGGGTAGTTGAAATTGGTAAATTGGTGGTTTCTTGTACTCAATCGATAGAACAAATGGATTTCTAAAGAAATAGCTATGAGTTTGGTCATCTGTAACAATGGAATTGGCCGAAAATAGGGCTCAAAGTCGCCGAAATCACCGATGCGTATATATCGCTGACATCGGTAACTTTGCGAGAGCGTAATTCCGTAAATTTTCCATCAAATTCGTACTTTTGGAGTCATTACCATCGGAAAAGATTCTCTATCATTTCATAAGAAAAATAATTTTTTTCCAAAATTTTGCGACATAGAATGACAGTTTCAGAAAGGGGCCTCCAACAGTCAAAGGATTAAGAAATAATGTCACGTAGGTTAGTCTATTTCAGACCCCCAAAAATACACTTCCACAAGCACTTACAATATTATACTTACATAATTGTATGATTTCCGGTGTGCTTGTTAGGCGGGGGACCACTGTACCTCCAACAACATTGGAGGAGTTATTTTCGTGTCGTTCTTTTTCTATCGCTTAATCGCTTAACTTACTTGCAAGTGTAAATATTTCTAATTTATAAAGTGTAAATACAGTGATACCCGAGTTTCATACTGCTTCCAACTCGAACAATTATGTAAGTGTATTATTGTATGTGCTTTTATAAGTGTATTTTTGGGGGTCTAAAAGGACTAATCTAATTTACATTTATCCTTATAACAAATTTGTTCAGTAACAGCACTCGAACAGCCTTCTGGAACAATTAAAGTACGAAACTCGGGGTACCACCATATTTCTTATTTATAAATTAAAGTGTAAATATTTCTTATTTATAAATTATGTACATTGTGTCAGTGTGACTAGTGGCGTCACTAGTGGTGGTGGCCGCTGCCGCCGCTACCACCACTCGTCACATACGTAATGACATACAGTGGACCCCCCGTGTTTGTCCTGCTCCAAACTCGCCCTTTTATGCAAGTGTATTTTTTTAAATGCTTTTATAAGCGTATTTTTGGGGGTCTAAAAGGACTATAGTCTACTTTACATTATTCCTTATGGGAATAAATTCGTTTGGTAATGGCACTTGAACAGCATTCTGGAACGAAAAAATAACGAAAACCGGGGGTCCACTGTATTTTATTCATTCTAGAATAAATATCATGCTTCTATGTTATTAACATTGTTTTATTATGTCATATTAGATGAATTGTGATATACAGTGGACCCCCGAGTTTCGTAAAAACTTCACTCCTGAAGTCTGCTCAAGTGCCATTACTGAACGAATTTACTCCCTTAAGGAAAAATTTCACGTAGGTTAGTCTATTTCAGACCCCCAAAAATACACTTCCACAAGAACTTACAAAATTATACTTACATAATTGCACGATTTCCGGGGTATTCGTTAACCGAGGGTCCACTGTATAAATACGTAAGCCGTAGAATTGATATTAGCATCATATTGAAGCATTTTGTCCTGTCTCCAAACAATAAACTCGCCTCCCTCTCCCCTCCTAGCCGTTTTCCATACGCCAACAAGAGTCTACAATAAAGGTAAAAGTGATTTAAATGTTCATTTATCCATTTCATTAGTGCTTTATATTTATTTCTCATTGTTTTGTGTATGTAAAACTACATTCTCTATAAACTGTATTTTTTGTTAATACTTTTGGGTGTCTGGAACGGATTAATTGGATTTACATAATTTCTTATGGGAAATATTGTCTCGATTTTCATCTATTTCGGGTTTCGTCAGACTCTCTGGAATGGATTAATGATGAAAACCGAGGTTCCACTGTATAACAGAAAATTAACAAAAAAAAAAAGTGTGAAAACCATAAGGTGTCTAACTGATGGCAATACATGCACTACATTATAGCAAATGTTATAGAGTTATTAGAAAGCTGAACTGATATATGATAACTCTTAGCTTGTAAACTATATAGTAGGAATTCTCTTCCTAAAACAAATCATTCTCAGATAGTTTATGTTTGAAGTTCTTATTTACCTGTGGTAAAACTACTGTACTGTACATTAAACTCTCTAAAACAAATAATAAATATACACAACTAAGCATGAATTAATATAATTTACCTATAATTATGAGGATCTGTGTCATCACAGGTAGCCTCAAAGTCTATAATCACATAGTTGTCATAATAGAGTTGCCTAAAACCTGGGTCCTCAATGTTTTCTTCCTGTAACTTTTGAACTTTATAATATGTCTTCAATCTCTTCTGTAGGACGGATTTCTTGCCATGAGTATCCAGTTGTAAAGATCTCAACCTTGCTGAAATGACAATGCAATAAAAATAAGAAAGGCTAGCATATGGGTATCTTATATACTATATATTTTTTTAAACAATTTCTCACCAAACAGGAAATTCAAAAGTACGAGAGATATAGGAGTATGGTTTAAATACAATCAATGAAAAGCAGGAGTGCAATAAGCACAATTAGACAACACCCTGTCAACATCATGGCACAAGACTCTTCAACCTCCTACTAGATGATAGTACAGTGGTCCCTCCGTTTTCGTGTATCTCTGTTTTCGTGTATTTCAGTTTTTGTAGTTTTTCGTGGAAAATTGCCCTCTGTTTTCGTGTGTCCCTCCGTTTCGTGCTCGGTCCGGAACCCTGTCCAGTGCCCAGCGCACATACAAAGCCCGCAAGCCCGCCTCCCAAGCACATTCTCAGGCAGTGTAGCATTGTTTCTGGTTGAGTGAACATTATCCTGGGAGTTCATACAAAACATTTCTTAACAATACATTGTTTTTGGCCCTTGATTATTGTGTGACTGCTAAATAAGCCACCACGGGCCCAAAGATAGCTCTAGTGTCAGTCCTTTGGTAAAGAAAGTGAGGAACACCATAGAATTAAAGAAAGAAATCGTAGCAAAGTGGTGAGAGGCAGTGGTGATGAGAGCAGGTGGTGAGAGGCAGTGGTGGTGAGAGGCAGTGGTGGTGAGAGGCAGTGGTGGTGAGGCAGTGGTGGGATGAGGCAGTGGTGGAGAGGCAGTGGTGATGGAGGCAGTGTGTTGAGAGGCAGTGGTGATGAGAGGCAATGGTGGTGAGAGGCAGTGGTGATGAGAGGCAATGGTGGTGAGAGGCAGTGGTGATGAGAGGCAATGGTGGTGAGAGGCAGTGGTGATGAGAGGCAATGGTGGTGAGAGGCAGTGGTGATGAGAGGCAATGGTGGTGAGAGGCAGTGGTGATGAGAGGCAATGGTGGTGAGAGGCAGTGGTGATGAGAGGCAGTGGTGCTTGTTTGTTGGTTGAGGCAGTGTTAGAGGCAGTGGTGATGAAAGGCAGTGGTGGTAAGAGGCAGTCTTAATGTAGAGTGAGAGGCAGTGGTGGTGAGAGGCAGTGATGGTAAGAGGCAGTCTTAATGTAGAGTGAGAGGTGAGTAAACAAGATTAAATGAATAAACGAGAGAGAAGGAGAGTGTAGAAGTTTCGGTAGTTTTGTCAACAAACCAGTTGTTGTTGTTGCTGTTGCTGCTGCTGTTGTTGTTACCAGCCAGCCTGGACAGGAATGATTTCTGTTCACACCTTGAAGCGACTGGAAAGAAGCGGTGGTAGAGGCGGTGATGAGAGGCAGTGGTGGTGAGAGGCAGTGGTGGTGAGAGGCAGTGGTGGTGAGAGGCAGTGGTGGTGAGAGGCAGTGGTGGTGAGAGGCAGTGATGGTAATAGGCAGTCTTAATGTAGAGTGAGAGGTGAGTAAACAAGATTAAATGATTAAACGAGAGAGAATGAGAGTGTAGAAGTTTCGGTAGTTTTGTCAACAAACCAGTTGTTGTTGCTGCTGCTGCTGTTGTTACCAGCCAGCCTGGACAGGAATGATTCCTGTTCACACCTTGAAGCGACTGGAAAGAAGCGGTGGTAGAGGCGGTGATGAGAGGCAGTGGTGGTGAGAGGCAGTGGTGGTGAGAGGCAATGGTGGTGAGAGGCAGTGGTGGTGAGACAGTGGTGATGAGAGGTAGTGGTGGTGAGAGGCAGTGGTGGTAAGAGGCAGTGGTGGTGAGAGGCAGTGGTGGTGAGAGGCAGTGGTGGTGAGAGGCAGTGGTGGTGAGAGGCAGTGGTGGTGAGAGGCAGTGGTGGTGAGAGGCAGTGGTGATGAGAGGTAGTGGTGGTGAGAGGCAGTAGTGGTGAGAGGCAGTGGTGGTGAGAGGCAATGGTGGTGAGAGGCAGTGGTGGTGAGAGGCAGTGGTGGTGAGACAGTGGTGATGAGAGGTAGTGGTGGTGAGAGGCAGTGGTGGTAAGAGGCAGTGGTGGTGAGAGGCAGTGGTGGTGAGAGGCAGTGGTGATGAGAGGTAGTGGTGGTGAGAGGCAGTGGTGGTAAGAGGCAGTGGTGGTGAGAGGCAGTGGTGGTGAGAGGCAATGGTGGTGAGAGGCAGTGGTGGTGAGACAGTGGTGATGAGAGGTAGTGGTGGTGAGAGGCAGTGGTGGTAAGAGGCAGTGGTGGTGAGAGGCAGTGGTGGTGAGAGGCAGTGGTGGTGAGAGGCAGTGGTGGTGAGAGGCAGTGGTGATGAGAGGTAGTGGTGGTGAGAGGCAGTGGTGGTGAGAGGCAGTGGTGGTAAGAGGCAGTGGTGGTGAGAGGCAGTGGTGGTGAGAGGCAGTGGTGGTGAGAGGCAGTGGTGGTAAGAGGCAGTGGTGGTGAGAGGCAGTGGTGGTGAGAGGCAGTGGTGGTGAGAGGCAGTGGTGGTGAGAGGCAGTGGTGGTAAGAGGCAGTCTTAATGTAGAGTAAGAGGTGAGTAAACAAGATTAAATGAATAAACGAGAGAGAATGAGAGTGTAGAAGTTTCGGTAGTTTTGTCAACAAACCAGTTGTTGTTGTGGTTGCTGCTGTTGTTGTTACCAGCCAGTCTGGACAGGAATGATTCCTGTTCACCTTGAAGCGACTGGAAATAAGTGATCTAATGCAGTTAGCATTACAAACTCCGTTTTCTCTTATACTAATGCGTCTGAAGGAGGAAAGAATAGGAAGATGTTTTCATAGCTGGACCAAGTATGACCGCCACCACATTCGTAATGAGACATATTTTATTCATTCTAGAGTGTATATCACGTTTTTATGTTATTTATATTGTTTATTATGTCATATTAGATGAATTGTGATAGATAAATAAGCCATAGAGCTGATATTAGTGTCAAATTGAAGCATTTTGTCCTGCCTCCCAACAATAAACTCACCTCCCTCTCTCCTCTCCATCTTCCATACACCAACAATAGTCACCAATAAAAGTAAGTGTGATGTTAAATGTTCATTTATACATGTTATTAGTGCTTTATATTTATTTGTTATTCTTTTCTTTATGTAAATCTATATTTAATCTCTAAAAAATTATTTTTTGTTAATACTCCTGGGTGTCTGAAACGGATTAATTGAATTTCCATTATTTCTTATGGGGAAAATGGCTTCAGTTTTCGTGTGTTTCAGTTTTAGTGCATCCCTCAGGAACGGATTAAACACGAAAACCGAGGGACCACTGTATAAGAAATACTTCAAGATCAAACTAGACCAATACCTGCAGAATTTGCAACATCTGTTTTTGAATTAAACCTTTTGAATTGCATTAATATTCACAGCACACAAATCTCAAGCATACCTTTAATATGTCCACTGCTTACAACCTCCTCACTGCAACTATTAAAGACTATATTTCAAATCCATACTGAATACATTTCCATTTTTTCATACACTGATAAACTTTCTTTTCACAAACTCCAACACAACTGAAACCTTTCCTTCATTTATTCTCTGAGTTACATCCACTCCTGTTTATCTAATTACACAGTCTCACAGCTAAGAGACTGAACAGTCCCTGGCTAACACCCAGCATCCTCAAATCAATTAATATAAAGCATCTATATGAAAAACAGTACAGAATGGGACAAATAACCAGAGACCAAACAAAACATTACTTGTCAATCCTAACCAGCCTGATAAGAAGGTAAAAAAATTGTATTATGAGAACAGATTACATAACTTAAAAAGAGATATGAAAAGACCTGGAAAACCTTATCTGAAATTCTAGGAACTAAAAAATATCCAAAAACAGAACAATCAAACTAATAAAACCAGATGAACCCCTACTACCACCAACTGAAACAGCAAATAGATTCAATGTTTTATTCTCCACCATAGGAAAAACCTAGCGAGCAGAATCCCAAGCTCAAACACCCAACTAAAAGACTACCTCACTGGCACCTACCAATACACTATTCCCAGCTCCACAACCCAACAGAAGTCTCGCTCATCATCAACACACTTAAAAACAAGGCAGGAGATTTAAATAACTTACCACCTTTATGCACAAAAAGCTTCTCAAGTACTGTCACCAATTATTGCAACACTCTTTAACAAATCCATCAAATCCTCTACCTTCCCATCAATTCTCAAAAGAGCGAGGGTCACCTCGATCTACAAAGGAGGAGATCAAGCAGACCTGAATAACTATAGGCCAATATCTAACTTACCCCATCTCTCTAAAATCTTTGAAAAATTCATTCATAGGCAGATCTATTCCTACCTCGTCTCCAACAACATACTCAATCCCTGTCAGTTTAGATTCAGGCTTTAAAAAACATGAATGATGCTATTATACACATGCTAGAACTAATTAATGCACTATGATATAACAGAGCACTCCCTCAACTACCTAAAGTCATACCTTAGCAACAGAAGCCAATATGTGTACACAAATGGAGCTAACTCTTCCACGCAACCAATTACAGTTGGGGTACCACAGGGAAGTGTCCTTGGCCCACTTCTCTTTCTCATTTACATCAATGACCTACCAAATGTATCTCAACTACTCAAACCCAAATTATTTGCAGATGACACTACATACGTCTTCTCTCACCCAAGCCCAGTCACACTAGCCAACACTGAAAATGCTGAATTACAGAAAATATCTACCTGGATGATGACTAACAAGCTTACTCTCAATATTGACAAAACCTATTTCATTCAATTTTGAAAAAGAGCTATAAATGTTTCACTTAACATAATGATAAACAGATCACCAGTCACAAGATTCACATAGGGAAAATTCTTAGGAATCCACCTTGACAGTAGCCTCAAATTTCAGACACATATTCAACAAATCTCCAAGAAAATCTCTAAGACCATAGGCATACTATCAAAGATACGGTACTATGTTCCACAACCGGCTCTCTTTGCCCTGTATCACTCACTCATTTACCCCTACCTCACCTATGAAATTTGTGCATGTGGTTCAACAACAATAAACCACTTCAGACCACTAATAACCCAGCAAAAGGCTGCAGTCAGAATAACAAATTCCCACTCCAGACAGCATACTCCACCAATATTCAAAAGTCTAAACTTACTCACTATAGAGAACATCCATACTTATTATTGTGCCTACTACATACATAGAACACTACACTCAAATATAAACCCTCCTCCCCAACTTCTCCTTCGTGGTAGCCTGGTGGCTAAAGCTCTCGCTTCACACATGGAGGGCCCGGGTTCGATTACCGGCATGGTGGAAACATTTAAACGCGTTTCCTTACACCTGTTGTCCTGTTTACCTAGCAGCAAAATAGGTGCCTGGGTGTTAGTCGAATGGTGTGGGTCGCATCCTGGGGGACAAGATTGAGGACCCCAATGGAAATAAGACAAGACAGTCCTCGATGACACACTGACTTTCTTGGGTTATCCTGGGTGGCTAACCCTCTGGGGTTAAAAATCCGAACAAAATCTTATCTTATCTTACCAACCTTAACAGGACACACGACCATAACACAAGATACAGATCACTCTTTGATGTTCCCGTGTCCATCTCACACTATGTAAAAACTCTATGCACATAAAGAGCCCAAAATTTTGGAATTCATTACCAGTGAATACCAAAGGAACCCTGTCTGTACATCAATTCAAGACTCTTCTTAAGAACCACCTACTCACCCAAAACTAAATACTCAGTATTTAACTTTACCAACAAAGCTACCAAATCACTCTCTACCGCCTCAAATTATAATTGCTCACTGTGTTACTCCCCTAGCCTCAGAACCCCAAAAGTAAATGCTCAGAGTACAATAAATTCTCATATTTTAACCTAATGCAAATGTTGAATAACATATATCTGATAGACGTATAACCTATTGTATAATTAGTTCAACCTGATCAAAATATGTTTTGTACGTCTAGTGTTAAGCAAACAGTAATCTGTTAAGTTTAGACTGCCCATAATGCCAAGGCATGATAGTGGCTCTCTTTGCACTACAAATCACTGTAAACCCTCACTGTAAACTATCTATGTATATATACTTCCCACAATATGTCAACAACATTGTAAACTTGCAAGGAAATAAAAAATCTAAATCTAAATATCTCATATTGTACACTACTTTCAACATGGCCCATTGTAATATTCTCATATTGTAATTTAAGTCATTTTACTGTTGATATATACAACCTGTATACTACTTTCAACTTGTCCCATTGTAATACTCCCATACTGTAATTTGAGTCATTTTACTTTTTGCCATATATAAAAATAGATATACAGTGGTACCTCGACTTACGATATTAATCCGTCAGAGAGGGCATATCTTAAGACGAAACAATCGTTAAACGAATCAATTTTCCCCATAAGAAATAATGGAAATAAATTTAATCCGTCCAAGACTTCCAAAAGTAGTTAAATAAAATATTTTTTAGAACTTTTGACATTAAA
>WNWK01047553.1:0-13884 GCA_009830355.1 Cherax destructor | reverse complement strand
AAGACGTACTTGTACGACCATAACCTCGAAAGGGTTAAATGGGAGTCAGAGTGGGCAAAATCGCCGATGCGTAAATATCACCAATGCAGCAAAATTCGCAAGAGCGTTATTTCGTCAATTTTCCATCAAATTTCATACTTTTTGTTTTATTACCTTCAGAAAAATATTCTCCATTATTTCATAAGAAAAAAATAATTTTTTTTTTAAATTCTTGGACCCTGTGGACAAGTTTCAAATCAGGGGTCTGGACCCTGGAAGGGCTAACTTTTGTTTTCCTCTCACTTTTTGTTACAGATATATCCTGTATATTACCTATATATATCCTGTGTATTACCTTACTTTGTACTTAACCCTTTCAGGGTCCAAGGCCATTTTTGGAAGGGGTGCACCAGTGTCCAAGAATTATAAAAAAAAAAAATTCTTATTTTTTCTTATGAAATGGTAAAGAATCTTTTTCTGAAGGTAATAAAACAAAAAGTACGAAATTTGATTGAAAATTGACAAAATTATGCTCTCGCGAATTTTGATGCGTCAGGGATATTTACGCATCGGCGATTTTGCCGACATTGACTCCCATTTTAGGCCAATTACATTATTCCAGTCGACCAAATTCTTAGCTATTTCACTAGTATTACTTCTATTCTATCGCTTGAGCACAAGAAATCGCCCAGTCAACTGTTTCAACTACAAAATAAAGTGATTGCAAATTGGTAATTTAGCCAATTTAACTAAAGTTCAAAATATTCCAATTTCAAAATAGGGTGCAGAATAAACAATGCAGGCATTCCTGGCACTAAACTAACATTTCCTCTGTTCATTAGTTACGTTTTCAGTCTTTACAAATGAATTCCATTTTTATTTTTTATTCACATAATGAATTTTTATTCAAACCAAAAAATGGAAGATTTACTGTTATGCAATAGTGTAATAATTGTACAAATAATATCACCACATTTGTGAACGTATATTAGACCCACCAGCTGGCGCGTATTAGACGTGTGAGGTTATTTGTTTACTCTTGAACATAGGCAAAAATTTAACATTTCCACTATTTTGAGCTCAGTTTCAAGCCATTTGCAGTACTAAAACCAATCAAAATCATCTCTACATCTGTAATATATCTTCCATTCTATCAAATGAGACCAAGAAATCGCAAATACAACTATACAAAGTATACGAAAAAACACTGCAAAGTAACTGTTTTAATCGAAAATTGCGGTTTCAGTTTTTTTCTCTCATTATGCACTGTGTGCTGCAGGATTCGTTTTATGTGGTGCACATTTACCACATAGATGTATTCTCACATATCTAGGCCCAAATTTGCCGCTCAAAGCTTATCTGAGTGAGCTGAGCTCATGACGTAGAACTACAGTTTGGACCCTGAACTCAAATCCATAGAACTACGGCACGGACCCTGAAAGGGTTAATAGCATTGTTTTTATTAGATCAAACTATTTTCCTAAATTGTCTTACAAGTTACGTTGTCACTGACTACTGCAGTCATATTTATAAATAATCATACAAACTAAGTACAGGTGGGCCCCACTTATACAGCAGGTTAGGTTCTGGGCTACTGCTGTAAAACAAAAAATGCTGCCGTAAAGTGAATCATAGTCTCTCCTTCCTTTTTTTTTTTTCACTTTCAAATGCATATAAAAGCCTGATAACTTGTTTACACTATCATAAATTAAGTGAGCAATAGATCTAGGTCTAAAAAATGCATGTACAGTACACACATTACTTACCTAAAAATATTTTTGTCCTTAGTGGTGAATATATTTATTGTAGGAAGTCTGAATAAATGAAGAATGGGTATAATTGAAAACTGCTGCATTAGTGAAATGCCGTAAAGCAAAGCACTGTAAAGCGGGGCCTTTCTGTACTGCATACTGATAGCTCTAACTCATCCACTACCTTCGTAATCCCCCCACCCCCCAATAGTTCATGAATGCTGACATTGACCCTGATTTAACCCTTTCAGGGTCGGTGTCGTATTAGTATGGCTTGAGAGCCAGGGTTGGTGCCGTACTTAAACGCCTAAATTCTAGCGCCTTCAAATTTAGCGAGAGAAAGCTGGTAGGCCTACATATGAAAGAATGGGTCTGTGTGGTCAATGTGCGCAGTATAAAAAAAAATCCTGCAGCACACAGTGCATAATGAAAAAAAAAACTCCGACCGTATTTTTCGTTTAAAATAGCGACTTTGCAGTCTATTTTCGTATGGTATTTATTGTTGTATTCTCGTTTTCTTGGTCTCATTTGATAAAATGGAAGATATATTACATAGAGATGATTTTGATTGATTTTATAAGTACCTTGAAATTGAGCTCAAAGTAGCGAAAATGTTCGATTTTTGCCAATGTTCAAGAGTAACAAATCACGCCACACGTCCAATACACATCAACTGGTGAGTCTAATATTCTTTCACAAGTGCGATGATGTTATTTATACTGTTTTTACAATGATGCAGTAGTATACATAACAGTAAATCTTCTATTTTTTGTGAGAATAAAAATTCAAAATTGAAAGCAAAAGTAATGTAAGAGGGGCCTGGAGACTTTACTAATGAACAGAATTTTTTTTATTTTAGTGCTAGGAATGTCTGCCGTGTTTATTCCGGACCCCATTTTCAAATTGGCATCGTTTGAAATTTGTGTGAAATTGGCCAAATTGCCAATTTCTGACCACTTTATTGGGTAGTTTAAATTGGTAAATTGGCGGTTTCTTGTACTCAATCGATAGAACAAATGGAGTTCTAGCGAAATAGCTATGATTTTAGGAGACTGGAACGTTGGAATTGGCCGAAAATAGGACTCAAAATGGGCGAAATCGCCGATGCATAAATATCGTCGCAACCGCTAACTTCGTGAGAGCATAATTCCATAAGTTTTCCATCAAATTTCATACTTTTGGTGTCATTATGATTGGAAAAAAAATCTCTATCATCTCATAAGAATTTTTTTTTTTTCAAAAAGTTTTTCGACCCTGAGAACGAGTTTGGGAGAGGGCCCCTCAACCCTGAAAGGGTTAAATCTCCTTCATAATCAATATCTCAGCAGTGCCAGGAACACGCCAGTTTTCAACTGCAATATTATCAAAATCAAAGTCAATCGGAATCAAAATTTTATTTCTTTGCTAAGGTTACAATGTGTGTTTACATTTCATAATATGATTGGTACAAAGAAAGCCACTATTATGCCGAGGCATTTCGGGCAGACTTAGCCTAATACTTATAGACTACTTAAGTCTATACAGGTGAAGAGGGGTAGAATACAGTATTCAATATTTTACTCTATTGTTAATATGAGGTAGTACAAGTTTGTAATTAAGTTTGCTTACTCTATTATTAATGATACAAACATACATTTTTAAGTTTGTAATAATGGTTTAACCCGTAAACGGTCCAAACGTATATATACGTTAGTACCGCTACTGCCCCAAACGTATATTTACGTTTTATTTTTCATGCCTCCAAATTTGGCACGATTGGCCTGAGATGCCTGGTCAGCATAGAATGGGTCTTAGCCCTTGGTGTGTTCTGTATTAAAAAAATCTGGGACCACTTAGTACCTTGTGGGAGGACCAGTTCAATTGAGCGCCAGCTAGAGCAAACAGCGCGGCAAACACGTGGGATTCACTGATGTCATGTAGTATTAACTCTCCCATTTTAAGTGGAAAGTGAGGTTGACCCCGAGTTTAGTGGCTCTGAGGTGGATATGGCCATAAGTGGTAGAGGAAATATCAAAAACCTTGATAATAACCCATGTGCAACATTTGTGCAACATCCTTTCAGAATGTCTTATAACCTATGCCTGTCTATCTTTGTCTGTCTGTCTCTATCTGTCTCTGTCTATCTCTATCTGACTCTGTCTATCTCTGTCTCATAGGTACACAAATACAATTATATATAGTGTAAATTTCCTATGATAACCCAAAAAATCCAGACAAAGTACTTGTTAGAGTTAATGTGTAAACATGACTGGCAAATGCGTATTTACACTTGCTCAGGAACCAGACGTGTTGGTTCTGGAGTGGATCTCTCTGAGACTGGAGAGCTAGATGCTAGACGGACAGACAGACAGACAGAGAGCTTGACAGACAGGCAGATAGACAGAGAGCTTGGCAGATAGAGAGCTTGACAGAGCTTCACAGACAGACAGACAGATAGACAGAGAGCTTGACAGACAGACAGATAGACAGAGAGCTTGACAGACAGATAGACAGAGAGCTTGACAGACAGATAGACAAAGAGCTTGACAGACACAGATAGACAGAGAGCTTGGCAGACAGATAGACAGAGTTTGACAGACAGATATGTTTGTGTAACAGTGAAAACAGAGGGGGGATGCTCATCAAATGTCACCCCTTATCTTATCACTGCACCCTCGTGTATGCTCATCAAATGTCACCAATTATCTTATCACTGTCAGCAGTGGACTGACTTGTCTTACATCGTGCTTCAAGGGAACTTATTATTCTTATTCTTATTATTATTCCTATTATTATTATTATTATTATTATTATTATTATTATTATTATATACTCCCACGTATTCAAAACATTGCTGGGACCTATAAATACTTTGAATATATTTCTAGACAATAGTAAATGACCAAGGCAGGTGTAAATGTTCACCTGTCAGTGTGTTTGTGACAATTTGAGTACAATTTCAGTACCTAATATTAGTCTTAGAGCAAAGAACTACTATAAATTGTAATTATCAGAACATAAAAATTATATAATGTAAAAACGAGAAAAAAGGTATATCGGCAACACTTCTGCAAGCGGCAGGACTCTATGTTGCCGTCAGGTGAGCATTCAGTGCCAACTTCTCGGCCTCATATATCGATAATTACTGACCCTAAATTTTTTTTTTATCCTGTAACACTTAGAAAAATGTGCTCTTTATTTCGCGGCACTGGCGTAGTAAACGTATATATACGTTTGGACCATTTATGGGTTAATAGTTAACCCTTTCGGGGTTTGGTCGTACTAGTACGGCTTACGCCCTGGTGTTATTGACGTACTAGTATGCCTAAATTCTAGCGCCCTCAAATCAAGCAGAAACAGGCTGTTAGGCCTAGATGTGATAGAATGGGTCTGTGCGGTCAGTGTGCGCAGTATAAAAAAATTCCTGCACCAAACAGTGCATAATGAGGGAAAAAAAACTGACCGTGTTTTTCGTTTAAAACAGCGACTTTGCAGTCTATTTTCGTATGGTATTTATGCTTGTATTCTCGTTTTCTTAGTATCATTTTATAGAATAGATGAAATATTACAGAAATAGAGGTAATTTTGACTGGTTTCACGATGACAAGTACCTTGAAACTGAGCGCAAAGTAGCGAAAATGTTCGATTTTGGCTGATGTTCAAGAGTAAACAAATCACACCATGCATCCAATACACATCAATTGGAGAGTCTAATATTCTTGCACAAGTGCGCTGATATTATTTATACCATTTTTATAATGATGCAATTGTATACATAACAGTAAATCTTCTATTTTTTGTGAGAATAAAAATTCAAAATGGAAAGCAAAAGTAATGTAAGAGGGGCCTGGAGACGTGAATAATGAACAGAGAAGATGTTATTTTTTTGCCAGGAATGTCTGCCTTGTTTATTATGGACCTTATTTTGAAATTGGCATCGTTTGAAATTTGTGTGAAATTGGCCAAATTGCCATTTTCTGACCACTATTTTGGGTAGTGGAAATTGGTAAATAGGCGGTTTCTTGTACTCAATCGATAGAAGAAATGGAGTTCTAGCGAAATTGCTATAATTTTATTAGACTGATACATTGGAATTTGCCGAAAATAGGGCTCAAAGTGGGCGAAATCGTTGATGCGTAAATGTCATGGATACCGCTAACTTCGCGAAAGCATAATTCCGTTAGTTTTCGATCAAATTTCATAATTTTTGTGGCGTTATGATCGGAAAAAGATTCTCTATCATTTCATGAGAAAAAATAATTTTTTTTTTTTTTTGAAATTCGTGGACCCTGAGAACGAGTTTCAGAGAGACCCCTTGGACCCCCAAAGGGTTAAGGGATAATAAAATATTTGGGAGTGTTTTACTTTCATTGTTTACTATTATATTCCCTAGCTCCTTTATTTTTAGCTTTAGAATAACTACCATATATTCAATATATTTATAGATGGAGTTGTAAGAGAAGTGAATGCTCGGGTGTTGGCAAGAGGTGTGGGGTTAAAAGATAAAAAATCTAACACAAAGTGGGAGTTGTCACAGTTGCTCTTTGATGATGACACTGTGCTTTTGGGGGATTCTGAAGAGAAGTTGCAGAGGTTGGTAAGTAAGTAAGTTTATTCAGGTATACACAAATACAGTTACATAGATTATCATACATAGCAGCATATGTGTAGAAAACCTAGGATAACCCAAAAAAGTCAGACAGTGACTTATTTCCAGTGGTCAATGACTTTGGTAGGGTATGTAAAAGAAGGAAATTAAAAGTTAATATAGGAAAGAGTAAGGTGATGAGGATAACAAAAAATTAGATAACGAGAAGATTGGATATCAGATTGGAGGGAGAGAGTATGGAGGAGGTGAATGTGTTCAGATATTTGGGAGTGGATGTGTCAGCAGATGGGTATATGAAGGATGAGGTGAATCATAGAATTAACGAGGGAAAAAAGGTGAGTGGTGCACTGAGGAACTTGTGGAGACAGAGAACTTTATCCGTGAAAGCAAAGAGGGAATGTATGAGAGTATAGTTATACCAACACTCTTGTATGGGTGTGAGACATGGGTTGTGAATGTTGCAACAAGGATAAGGCTGCAGGCAGTGGAGATGTCATGTCTGAGGGCAATGTGTGGTGTGAATATAATGCAGAGAATCTGTAGTTTGGAGATTAGGAGGAGGTGTGAGATTACCAAAACTATTATCCAGAGAGCTGAGGAGGGGTTATTGAGATGGTTTGGACATATAGAGAGGATGGAACAAAATACAGTGGTACCCCGACTTACGATATTTTTTCATTCCAGAATGCTGTTCAAGTGCCATTACCAAACAAATTTTTCTCCATAAGAAATGATGTAAAATAGACTAGTCCTTTTAGACCCCCAAAATTACACTTACAAAAGCATTTAAAAAAATCAACTTACATAAAAGGGTGTGTTTGGGGACCATCGTAAGTCGGGGTACCACTGTAGAAGTCATTCGAGAGTGTATAAATCTGTAGTGGAGGGAAGGCGGGGTAGGGGTCGGCCTAGAAAAGGTTGGAGGGAGGGGGTAAAGGAGGTTTTGTGTGCGAAGGGCTTGGACTTCCAGCAAGCATGCGTAAGCGTGTTAGGAGCGAATGGAGACAAATGGTTTTTAGGACTTGACGTGCTGTTGGAGTGTAGGCAAGGTAACATTTATGAAGGGTTTCATGGAAACCGGCAGGCTGGACTCCATTCATGGAGATGGGAAGTACAGTGCCGGCACTCGGAAGGAGGGGTGTTAACCCTTTGGGGGTCGGTGCCGTACTAGTACGTTTTACGAGCAGGGGTTGGTGCCGTACTAGTACGCCCAAATTCTAGCGGCCTCAATTTAAGCAGAAAACGTCTGGTAGGCATACATATGAAAGAATGGGTCTGTGTGGTCAGTGTCGCAGTATAAAAAAATCCTGCAGTACACACTGCATAATGAGAGAAAAAAACTCTGACCGTTTTTTCGATTAAAACACGACTTTGCAGTCGATTTTCGTATGGTATATATTGATGTATTCTCGTTTTCTTGGTCTCATTTGATAGAATGGAAGATATATCACAGAAATAGAGATGATTTTGATTGGTATGACAATGACAAGTACCTTGAAATTGAGCTCAAAGTAGCGAAAATGTTCGATTTTGACGATGTTCAAGAGTAAACACATCACACCATGCCTCCAATACACATCAACTGGTGAGTCTTATATTCATGCACAAGTGCTCTGATATTATTTGTACCATTTTTACAATGATGCAGTTGTATACATAACAGTAAATCTTCTATTTTTTGTGAGAATAAAAATTCAAAATGAAAAGCAAAAGTAATGGAACAGGGGCCTGGAGACGTGACTAATGAACAGAGAACATGTTATTTTAGTGCCAGGAATGTCTGCCTTGTTTATTCTGGACCCTATTTTGAAATTGGCATCGTTTGAAATTTGTGTGAAATTGGAAAATTGCCATTTTCTGACCACTATTTTGGGTAGATGAAATTGGTAAATAGGCAGTTTCTTGTACTCAATCGATAGAAAAAATGGAGTTCTATCGAAATAGCTATAATTTTAGGAGACTGACACATTGGAATTTGTCGAAAATAGGGCTCAAAGTGGGCAACATCGCCGATGCGTAAGTGTCATGGCTACCGCTAACTTCGCGAAAGCATAATTCCGTTAGTTTTCGATCAAATTTCATAATTTTGGTGGCGTTGTGATCGGAAAAAGATTCTCTATCATTTCATAAGAAAAAAATAATTTTTTTTTTTCCAAAAAATTTTCGACCCCAGGAACACTTTCCTGAGAAGGCCTGTCGACCCCCAAAGGGTTAATGTTGCCTCTGGCAAGACAGTGATGGAGTGAGTGATGATGAAAGTTTTTCTTTGTCAGGCCACCCTGCCTTGGTGGGAAACAGCCTATGTGTTAATAATAAAAAAAAACTACCATAGTTCATTTATTCACATTTGTAAAAATAACTAAGGTACTAATTCACGTGCCAAGAGCTCTTTTTACATTGTTCTATTCTTAAGTCTAATTATAGAATCACACTCATTCTTATGATTCCAAACATTGATTCTGATACCAACCTCTTATTAAATGACTTACATGACCCAAACAGCAACTGTAATTATTACACGCAGAACAAGCAAAGGCACTACTCAAGAGCCAACAATAACGTAACTGTCTTTAACTACAATGTCAGATCTTTAAGCAAACATTACGATGACCTCACAGCATTATTAAATTCCCTGCAGGCCAGTATGTTCATCATTGCTCTCACTGAAACCTGGCTAAAGCCTAATACTAATAATACAGATATCTATAATTTTTACCATTTAGTTGTAAGTTAATTTTAAGTTTGCCCACAATGCTCTGCATATAAGGGCTTTGGCATTACACCCCATTCCTATAACTCAATGTACATCTTTGTATCATGTCACAATAAACTTATTATTTTATTTTATTTTTTTTCAACAAGTCGGCCGTCTCCCACTGAGGCAGGGTGACCCAAAAAGAAAGAAAATCCCCAAAAAGAAAATACTTTCATCATCATTAAACACTTTCACCTCACTCATACATAATCACTGTCTTTGCAGAGGCGCTCAGATAACAGCTGAGAATAAGTCACTCCCAGCTGTCACTATCCCAGACCCCTCCTTTAAAGTGCAGGCATTGTGCTTCCCATTTCCAGGACTCAAGTCCAACTAAATCAATTAACTTGTTTCCTGAATCCCTTCACAAAATGTTACCCTGCTCACACTCCAACAGCTCGTCAGGTCCCAAAAACCATTCGTCTCCATTCACTCCTATCGAACACGCTCACACATGCTTACTGGAAGTCCAAGCCTCGCCCAAAAACCTCCTTTACCCCCCTCCTCCAACCTTTTCGAGGACAACTCCTACCCGCCTTCCTTCCCTTCAGATTTATATGCTCTCCAAGTCATTCTACTTTGATCCATTTTCTCTAAATGACCAAAAACCTCAACAACCCCCCTTCAGCCCTCTGACTAATACTTTTAGTAACTCCACACCTCCTAATTTCCACACACTGAATTTTCTGCATAATATTTACATCACACATTGCCCTTAGACAGGACATCTCCACTGCCTCCAGCCGCCTCCTCGCTGCAGCATTTGCAATCCATGCTTCACACCAATATAAGAGTGTTGGTACCACTATACTTTCGTACATTCCCTTCTTTGCCTCCATGGATAACGTTTTTTGTCTCCACAGATATCTCAACGCACCACTCACCTTTTTTCGTTCATCAATTCTATGGTTAACCTCATCCTTCATAAACCCATCCGCTGACAAGTCAACTCCCAAATACAGTGAACCCTCGCTATTCGAACACTTCAAAACTCACCCTTTTATGTAAGTTTATTATTGTAAGTGCTTTTATAAGTGTATTTTTGGGGGTCTGAAATGGACTAAACTAATTTACATCATTCCTTATGGGAATAAATTCGTTTGGTAACAGCATGAGCAGCATTCTGAATGAGGGTGAGTTTTGGAGTGTTTGAATAGCGGGGTCCACTGTATCTGAAAACATTCACTTCTTCCATATTCCCTCTCTCCAATGTGATATACAATTTTTCTTTATTTAAATCGTTTGATACCCTCATCACCTTACTCTTATCTATGTTTACTTTCAACTTTCTACCTTTACACACCCTCCCAAACTCGTCCACTAACCTTTGCAACTTTTCTTTAGAATTTTCCATAAGCATATTATCATCAGCAAAAGTAACTGTCAACCCCCATTTTGCATTTTTTTTTTTAACCCTTTCAGGTTAGCCCCCATTTTAACCCCTCTCGGGTGAAACATTTTGGAAAAAAATTATTTTCTTATAAATGATAGAGAATCTTTTTCTAATCATAACCCCCACCAAAATTATGAAATTTGATGAAAACTACGATTGTGCTCGCAAGTTAGCGGTATCGATGCTTTTACGCATCGGCGATTCCGACTTTGAGCCCTATTTTGGAATTCCAATGTTTCGTCTCTACATTATAGTTTTTTCTCTGAACTCCATTTCTTCTTCGATTGAGTGCTGCAAATTCCGATTTCAACTACCCAATAAGTGGTCAGAAATTGGCAATTTCCCCAAATTTACAAATTTAAAAAGTTGCCAATTTCAAAATAGGGTCCAGAAATAAACGAGACAGACATTCCTCCTCGAATAAATTTTATCTGTCCATTAGTCCGTCTCCAGGCCCCTCTTACATTATTTTTGCTTTCCATTTTGAATTTTTATTCTCACAATAAATTAAAAGATTTATTATTATTATCTACTGCATCATTGAAAAATGGTATAAATGACAGACATTTGCAAGAATATTAGAGTCGACAGTTTATGTGTATTTCGTGTGGGTGATTTGTTTACTTTGAACATCCCAAAAATCGAACATTTTTGCTACTTTGCTCAATTTTGGTTTGTCATTAGAAACCAATCAAAATTATCTCTTTTTTCTCTAACTTTCTTCCATTCTATAAAATAGACCACAAAACGAGAATATCAGTGGCCCCTCAAGCACGGTAGTTACGTTCCTGAAACGGTTTAGGTAAAATCGTGTTAGATAATTAAAAAACATGGGAAAAAAGGGTTGTCCTGAAGTCCCAAAAAAGCCAAAAAAAGTTTTTTTAGACCAACAGATCTTACAAATATAAGAGAAATATGTTGTGTTCATTATCGTGATGTATTTGTTGTTTTTACTGTTAAGACTACAAATGAAACAAAATAATATATTTCCTTAAATTGTGGGTTAATGTTTGTGGATGTTTGGGAGGGAGTGGAGAGTTTCTGTCCCTACTGGGCTGAGGTGGATATGGTTCTGGAACTGAAGTGATGGTTTATGGTGTCTCAACTTAATAAAGTCATTCAGTAAGTCAGTCAGTCATTAGTAATAGTCAAGTATTCAGTAAGTAGCCCATTGTAAGTATTAAGTCATTTGTGTATAGTCAAGTTTAGTAAAGTCATAAGCATTCAGTAAGTCAGTCAAACACAGTAATCAGTCACATCAGTAAGTCAGTCAAGACATTCAGTAATATCAAACATTCAGTAAGTCAGTCAAGACTTTATAAGTCATAAGACATTCGTAAGTCGTCAAGACAATTCAGTAAGTCAGTCAAGTCATTCAGTAAGTCAGTCAGTCAAGTCATTCAGTAGTCAGTCAGTCAAGTCATTCAGTAATAGTCAAGACATTCAGTAAGTCAGTCAAGTCATTCAGTAAGTCAGTCAGTCAAAGTCATTCGTAAGTCAGTCAGTCAAATCATTCAGTAAGTCAGTCAAGTATTCGTAAGTGCGTCAAGTCATTCAGTAAGTCAGCAGTAAAGTCATTCAGTAAGTCAGTCAGCGTCATTCAGTAAGTCAGTCAGTCAAGTCATTCAGTAAGTCAGTCAGTCAAGTCATTCAGTAAGTCAGTCAGTCAAGTCATTCAGTAAGTTAGTCACACAAACTTATGTTTACATCTTTTGTGTACAAAGTAACACTTCATTACAGCCACAGGTTATGTCTTGTCTAATATCTTTTCTTCCTTAGTTCTAAACAATAAATGTTAAACATTTTTTTTTGCCCTGGCAACCGATGCCTTTGGGTGACATATTGAATAAATATAGTAATTTAAAGATCAAAACACAATTCACTCTTATTCTTGACAAACAAGCTGGCGCGCGTATGGAATCGCAATGCTGGGATGGTAGGGTGTTGTTGGGGAGGGTAGCATGGGGGAAGGCGGGTGGTCTCCCAGCTGTTCAAACATTAGCACCGGCCGGGGGAATGGTTGCTTTTTTTTCCTCAAACTATAAAGTTTATTATATACACAGATACAATTAAAAAATTATCATACATAGCGGGATTGTGAGAACCAGATAACCCAAACTTGGGTTCTCTAGGTTCTCTAGGATTTTTTATGGGTTATCCTAGGTTCTCTAGGATAACACTTTGGGTTATCCTAGGTTCTCTAGGGTAACACTTTGGGTTTCCCCGGGGTTTCTGGATAACACTTTGGGTTTCTGGTTCTCTAGGATAACACTTTGGGTTATCCTAGTTCTCCCAGGATAACACTTTGGGTTTCTGGTTCTCTAGATAACACTTTGGGTTATTCTGGTTCTCCACACATAGCTTTATGTATGATAAAAATTTAAATTCTCGTATCCTGAAAAACTGTTTCGAAGGAAAAACAAATTCCCTTTTCCTCCCAAAACATGAGGATTCTTCAGCGGTAAATAAACCATGGGCTTACACTTGAAATCACCTGTCATTACCCAAAGGAGCAAAGGGGAACGATCCTTTGCTGTCTTGAACCTGGTGCACTTTTCTCTTGCTGACTGATATAAATTCATGTTGGCATTTCTTCCAGAAAACACTTGTCTCGTCAGCTTAAACACTTTTGTGGCTCTAGCCACCCCAGTAGGACCCCCCCTGACTCAATGGTTTCCACTGCGGGGGACCCGGCCAAAATTTTTCCCCTCCAGGAATCGCGTAATATAAGGTTTCCGTGTTAATAAAATTCTATTCTTCAATGGGAATACAAAAACGCCAACATAAAGTCGTGCTAAATGAGGGTCTACTGTAATCATAAATACCATACGAAAATAGACTGCAAAGTCGCTGTTTAAACTAAAAATACGGTCGGATTTTTTTCCTCATTATGCACTGTGTGGTGCAGGATTTTTTTTACTGCGCACACTGCCGAAACCCATTCTCAAACATCTGGCCTGGGCCCGTTTCTGCTTGATTTGAGGGGCTTTGAATTTGGCGTACTAGTACGTCAAACGCCTGGCATGTAAGCCCGTACTAATACGTCAAAACCCCAAAGGTTAAACAACAATACCAACCACTCCAACATTATATCCCCCCGCTTTTTAATATTTCTGTTTATCCCGTCATTCCACCTTTACTCCCTTTCATTCTATATAATGCCTCACGCACCTCCCCCACATCATATTCTTTCCTCCCAAACGATGTTATACCTCCTGGCAGTGCATGAAATTACCGCCTCCCTTTTTTTTATTGACATTTAAAATTCCTCAAAATATTCCCCCCATCTACCCAATACAGTGGACCCCGAGTTTCGTAAAAATTCACTCCCAGTCTGCTCAAGTGCCATTACCGACAATTTACTCCCAGGAAAAATGTCACGTGGTTAGTCTATTTCAGACTCCAAAAATACTTTTCC
>WNWK01047552.1:0-13885 GCA_009830355.1 Cherax destructor | reverse complement strand
TTGCACTCAATTTACATTGTAACTTCGATACCCAGTAAACTAATGAAAAAAAAATTTGTTTGTTTGTTTTGTTTGTTTGTTAATAACCCTGCCATACACTTTCCCCTACCCTAAAAAACTTATTCCCTATAATTTTTACATCTTTTTATCCCCCTTCCCTTTTATATAAAGGAACTATACATCTTTTGCCAACCCCCTAGGCCTTCCCTTTTCTTTTTTTTTAAACAAAAATACCAACCACTCCAACTTATCCCCCTCTTTTAACATTTCTGTAATGATTCCTTAATTCCAGCTGCTTTATTTCATTCAATGTGCCTCAGCACCTCCCCCCAAACTCATCCTGCTCTTCCACTCCTCGATGTTGTCCCCCTGGCCAGTACTAAAATTACCCCCCCTTTTTCATCACATTTAAAAGTTCCTCAAAATATTCCGCCATCTCCCAAAATACCTACTCCCCATCACTAACCCCCCACTTTTTTTAACACAAATCCATTCATTCCTTAGGCTTTCCTTGGTTTATCTTTCCCCTTTTCTTGTTTTCGGAAAATTTCTTGACAGGCCTCTCCCTTCCTTTCATCCCTTTTTTTCCTCCCCCACTTCCCTTTCTTTTCCTCCCATTTCCTGCTTTCTATTAACACTTCTGTTTTTAAAAACCCCCTCATGCCCCTTTTCTCTTTTATCACATTTCTTCTTCATTCCACCACTAAACCTCTTTTCCTGCACCCCCCCCCCTCCTATAGCCACAAACTTCTGCCCCACATTCTAATACTGCATTTTTAAAACTATCCCAACTCTCTTAACCCCCCTACTCCTACTTAATTACCCCAACCTTTCTGCCAATATTGTTATATCCCCACCCTAACTTCCTCCTCCCTTAGTTTATAATTTTACCTCTCTTTACTTGCTGTTGCCATTTTCTTTTTGTCCCATCTACCTTTTACTCTAACTGTAGCTACAAAAATAATGATCTGATATATCCTTGCCCCTCTATAAACATGTTACATCCTAAACCTATATCAACCTTTATCCACCAATACATAATCCAACAAACTACTTTCTTAGTAATATCATTTGTATATTTTTTATCCTCTTTTTCATAAAAAATTATTACTTATTACCAAACCTCTTTCTACACATAGCTCAAAGGTTTATTTACATTTCCCACAAATTTACCTATTATTATTATTATTATTATTATTATTATTTTGGGACTTAAGATCTGGAATTAATTGCCTGAACACACTAAAGGGCCCCTGCCTGCAAACCAATTTAAGGCCCTACTTAGAAATCACCTCATCCCAAAATTAACCAAACACTTTACTTAATACCTACCAGTTCTCAAAAGTTACTTAAAAAACCTTAAATAATTTAAGACTGCCCAACTATTTGATCATTTACTTCAAACTTAAAATTGTTTCAATTTCATTATTGTATATTGCTTGATGATTTCAACCATTTTTTAAACATTACTTTAAACTTATAAATACAAAAATGGTACCTCGAAAATTCAAATTTTTTTTTTCGAGAATGCTGTTCAAATGCCATTACCAAACGAATTTATCCCCATGGAATAATGTAAAAATAGACTAGTCTTTCCCCCCCAAAAATATACAGTGGTACCTGACTTAAATATTTTTTTTATCAGAATGCTGTTCAATGCCATTACCAAACAATTTATCCCCCGGGAAAGATGTAAAATAGATATCCTTTTAGCCCCAAAATTTCACTTACAAAACATTTAAAAAAAACTTACATAAAAGGGTGGTTGGGACCATCGTAAGTCGGGTACCACTCCTTACAAAAGCATTTAAAAAAATAAACTTACATAAAAGGGCGATTTTGGGGACCATCGTATTTCAGTACCACTGCATGGACCCCAGAAAGAATTAATCCGGTTCCAGGAGCTAGACTTAACACAAGCAAATTAAATTATTCCCATAAGAAATAATGTAAATACAATTAATCCGTTCCAAAAAATATTCACCTACTAAATTAAAAACAAAAATATATATATAACATTTACCTTTATTGAAGTTGCAGGCATCTGGAAGGTAGAGTTGCTGAAAGGGGCAGGAGTTAGTGGTGGAAGGGGGAAACCCCTCCAAAGGCTCAGGTGCCAAAGCCCTTCTGGGTTACTTTTCCTTCTTGGTTTTTAATCCGCCAGCTTGAGAATCACCAGACCCCTGCCTGGTGAAGTAACTGTCCAGAGTCCCTGCCCCGGCGACCCTTCAACACTTTCCGAAGTCTTACATGGCTCTTACTGAAGTGGCTGACAGAAGGCCTTTAGCTTGCCCAGGGTGGTGCTTTCAACAAATGCCTGCAACTCATTCCACTTTGTACACATCCCTTAAGCACTGAAGGGGCATTTTTTCGCCATCCTCCTCCCCTTTGAAGCAAACCTCAGCTGTGGTCTTTCTTTCCAGATAAATTTCAGCCCAGTTGTTGTCTCCTGGGCCTCCCCAAAATTTCCCACATCCTCACCCTCACCCCAACCCCATTGCCCAATGCCACAATAGAGTCCACAACAGGCGGGGTCGTCAGGGTCAAGGTCAGGGTCAGCCTCAAATCCTTCAAAATCCCTCTGTTGGACACAACCTGGCCACAATGGTCTCCAAGGAGTTCAAAGTCCTGGGTCCTCCCCCCCAAGCCTTACTATAAGGCGTATGCTTTACAATGTTGAAGTGATCTTTCTGAACTCTCTTAGGGTCAACTCATTTTCCCAGGTCATTTAAAACACTTTTCAAACAGTGCTTTGGGAAATTTTTTTGAAGTTGGAAATGACCTGCTGGTCCATGGGCTGGAGGGGGGAGGGGAAAGGGGGGCAGAATTTCCCCTGATGAAATTAAAAAATTGTCAGACAAACACTTTGCAAGTTGGGGGGGTGAAAGGAGCATTGTCCAGTATCAGGGGCACTTGAGTGGCAATTTTTTTTTTAAAAGGATTTTTCACGGGGGGCCAAACACTCCAGTCACCCATTTTTTAAAATCCCCCCTGGGCCCCTCCCTTTTTAAAACCTTCCCACACACAAATTTTTTTTAACACCGTGATTTTTGGGGCTGGGTTTTTTATAGTAACCCCCAGTAAAGGTTTTATTTAAAAACCCCCCCAAAAAAGAAAAAAAAAAGGGGCCTGTTTTTCCTTGGTTTGCCCGTTTTTCCTTTTTAGAAGGGGAGGTTTGGGGTTTTTTTCCCCAAAAAGGCTGTTTTTTTTTACATTTTAAAATTTTTGGGGAAATTTTTCCCCCAAAAGGGAACCCCCCGGGAAATTTCCCTTTAAAAAATTTTTTTCTGCACGTTTTCGGGGTCCCTAAAATTTTACAACACTTTTAAACCCACTACGTTTTCCCCAAAAACCGTCAAAAGCCTTTGGGGGGTTTAAAACCTTGCCCCCACCACTGGTTGCAGGCATTTTTTGGGAAAGTTTCTGCAACTTCCTTGCCTTTTCAAAATTAAAACGGAAACACTTCACCCGTCCTCTTTTTTCCCCTTGGTCCACACCAACAACAACTTTTCAACCCCATCCCCTGTTTTGATCTTTTTTTTCTTTAACATATAAACCCTTTTTTTCAACAAGCCCCTTTTTCTCATTTCTCTTTGGGGTGACCGATAGTAAAAGGGGGGGTTTTTTGTACCCCCCGGAAATCACTCGGGCGCACGCCACTCTCATATTTTTCTATAATCTCTTTCTTCATTTCCCGTGGTGTTCCCACTTTCTTTACAGGGGTGCCACTGGAAAATTCTTTTTCCCCCCGGTGACTTATTTCGTGACAATCACCAAATCACCAAAAAAAAACCCAAAAATAGTGTGAATGTTTGAAAAAGGCTAATTTTAAAATTTCCCAATGGTAAACAACGCTTTTCTGGCGACGTCTGCGTTCCCCCCCCAGGCGCGGAGCAGGGGGAGGTCTAATCGTTGAAAAAGGCGGTTTTTTGATTTTTGAAGTAAAAAAATTCTCCGGTTACGGGGAAAAAACCCTTTAAACTCGGGGTCCACTGTATTTTTCCCCGTTTAAAATTTTTTTAATTGTAATTTTAATTTTTCCCCCTTTCCCTTCAGATCTTTTTTTTTTGTTTTTTTAAAACACCACTTTTTTTTTCCCAAAAATTGCCCTCTTTTTTTTGGCCCCTCAGTTTTTTTGTTGGTATGGACCTGTCTGGGGCCCCGCACGACACAAAGCCCTCCCACATTCTCAAAAATTATCGTGTTGTTTTGGCGGGTAAAAATTTAATGCAAAAATTTACGAAACATTTTTTTTAACCATTGTTTTTGGGGCTTGTTTTTGTGTGTGACTGCTAAATAAGGGGCCTCAAGGGGGCCCCAAAAAAGTTTTCCAGTGCCCCTCCTTTTTTAAAAAAATGAAACACCATAGAATTAAAAAAAAAAACATAGAAAAAAAAGAATATGGCTACGGGGGCCAATTTTCCCGGATGGTGGGGGGAACCCCCCCAACCATCCCCTTCCATTGTAGCAAGAAAAAAATCGAGGAAGCTGATGTTGCAAAGGGGGAAAAATGATAATGAAACAGAGATCAAAAAATTTTAAGGGGATGGAGAAATTGTTGTTGGTGTGGATCAACCAAAACAGTTAGCAGGAGATAGTAGTAGCCCCAAAAATTTTGGGGGAAGGCAGTTGATGACGCTCTCATAAAGAAAAAACCTGGGGAGTGCTGATGTTAGTGAATTTTTGGGCCCGCAAAAGGTGGTGATTGGGGTTTTAAAAAACACTGATAGTCATGGTAATAGTGGTAAGTGGATAAAAGTGTTGTAAGACAGGGGGAGGCTGCCAGTTCAGACAAACATGCAGCGGGGAAAAATTTTTCGTAAATTCAAAAAAACAAAAGTAGAGGCTGAAGGATTGGCCCCCCAAAAAGTGTTCAATTGTTTAAAAAAGGGGTTTTTGGAAAAAAAATACCAAAGAGGACCTACAACGAGGAAAAGGGGCTGCCCCGGGCACTAGCCTAAGAAAGACAGGCTCTCTCTTTTTTGGGAAAACTAAGGGGGTTTTAAAAAGGGGGAACCTTTATTGGTGTATCACTCTGAAAATCCATTTTTTAAAAAACAGTGTCCGAGTAAATTTTGGGGATGTAATTTAACAAAAGGATGGGGCAAAAGGAAAATTTTTTCCAATGGTTCAAAAAAGGGTTTTCCCATTGAAGAAATTTTCCCCGGATAATTCCCCCAAAATTTTTTTAAGGGGCAATGCCCCGTCATCCCCCAATTGGAAAAACCAATTGTTTTGTTATTTTTTAAAAAAATTCTTCCCTTTTAAAAACTCCCCCAAACAGCCCATGGCCCAAAAAAAATTCAAACTTAAAAAATTACAAAAAACAATTTTTTAAAAGGGCTGATGGACCTCAATACAAAAGGCCCTAAGGTTTTGGGGGGGTTTTCCCAAACTTATTGAAAGGGGTTTTTAGATGGGGGCCGGGGTTAACCCGAAACATAACCTGTTTGGGGAAAATTGGGCCAGTTTTGTCCGGGGGAAAAAAGGGGTTTTTCTAAACCCCGCCCCAACCCCTGCTTTTTTGGAAAGATTGGGCTTTGGGGGTTCCCCGGGGTTAAAGAGGGGGAGGATGGGAAATTGGTGGGGGACCAAAAAAGAGTAACCTTTTAAGAGCTAAACCCCAAAAACAGAGCACATCTGAAGAAATTGTTTCCCAGGGGAGGGAAGAGAGGGGGAAGGGGGGTTTTTTTTTGAGATTAAATTTTTGGCAATGGGTGGGGGCAAAATGTGGAGGAAATCCCCCGAAAAGCTTTTTGCGCCGAAATAAATTGTCCCTTTTGGGGTTTTTTAAAAAAAAGAGTTTTTCCAAACAGGGCCCCAGGATTCGGGGGCCCGGGGGAAAAAGTAAAAAAGAAGGACCCTTTTGGGGGACTTGGTACTTACCCAAAGGGGAGGGATTTTTTAAAAGAATAACCCTTTCCCTCCCCTTTTTCCCTGTTTTTAAAAACACCAACAAGAGTTTCAAAAAAGGAAATTTTTTATGTTGAATGTTCATTCTTTTCGGATGTAAATCTATATTTAAGCAAAAATTTTTTAATTTTTTTTGGTTTTGGGGAATGGTTTTGGGGAAATTATTTCTTAAAAAAGGTTTCAGTTTTCAAAATTTGCCAGCCCCCAAAGAAAATTTGATAAAACGGAGGGCCCCTGTACTTCATATTGAAAATTTTCATGATTGCTAAACCCTTTAATCATTACTTCAAACAAAAATTTTTTAACTACAGTGGCCCCCCAGTTCGAGCATAATTATTCCAGAAGGCTGCCAATGCCATTCCAAAAAATTTTTTTCCCTTAAGGAAAATGTCAATAGGTTAGTCCAAAAAGAGATGAGAGGAAGGAAGGAAGGAAAATGAGGAAAGGGGGAAGGAAAAAGGGAAGGAAATAAAAGGAAAAAGGAAGGTAGGGGGGGAAAGGAAGGAAGTTTGGGGGGAAAAAGACAGAGACCCCTTTTGGTTGAATTTTTACAGGCAGTGAGGGGGGACTAATGATAAGTTATTTTGACAGGCCTTACCCTGTGGGGAAAAGACATCCACACACACACACTCAGCTTCAAGCTTCTAAGTACTAATAGCAGTTGAGGGAAATGCCAGTCATTATAAGGGGTATATATATTATAGAACAATATAATAAACTTTTTTTTTATTGTTTTTGTGTAAACAAGTTTTGTAAACAATATAATGATACTAATGTTTGTGCATAGGGGCATCAGTGTATATACATACATTCCACCTTACTTTGGGCTCACAGGCCACACAAGTTGTAAAAATAAAAGTAAAAAAAAAAGAAACCTTTTAAAGGAAGTAAACCAAGTTTACTGCGATGTTGGCATACGCGGCCCCATTTCTTCCAACTTTATGCCTTATATCTCGGAAATACTGATCACAAAATTTTTTTGGGGGTTAAAAAAAATTAGAAAAAAAATCTAAACATTTTGATAAGAAAAAAAATTTTTTTTTTTTTTCAATATTTTTCACCAGGAGACACTTCAAGATTTGGGGTTACAGTCAAAGGGTTAACCCCTTTTACTGTCAGACCCTCTCCAAAAATTGTCTGTGCGGAATTTAAAAAAAAAAAAAAAAAATTTTTTTTCTTGTGAAATGAAAGAAAATCGTTTCCCGGGGGAATGACACCAAAAGCACAAATTTTTTAGAAAACTTGGAATTCACTCTCACAAAGTTAGAATCTCGGATATATCGCATTGGTGATTTCCCCACTTTTTCCCATTTTGCCAATTTCCCTTTTAGTCACAAACTCTAAAAACACCAATTTTCCATTTATACCAATAAAATTCGAAATTTGGAAAAATTTACAAATTTCAAAAAATGGTTTTAAATAGGGGCCAGAATAAACAATGCAAAATTCTTGGATAAAAAAACATTTTCTCTATTCATTAGTCACGCCCTTTAGGCCCTCTTATATTACTCTTGCTTTCCATTTTGAATTATTATTCACAAAAAAAAGAAGATTTACTGTTATCAGACTACTGCATTACTGTAAAAATTTATTAATGTCAACCCATTCGTGACTGCATATTAGACTGGCCATTTGGACATGTATTGGATGGTATTTGTATTTGTTTACTTGAACATCGGCAAAAATCCAACATTTCCGTTTACTTTGAGCTCAATTTCAAGGTACTTTTCATCGTGAAACCAATCAAAATCATCTCTATTTCTTAAATATTTTATTTTTCCTTTCTTAAAATGAGCCCAAAGGGAAAATGAGAATATAAATTTAAAACCCATACGAAAATAAAATTTCAAAGTTGACTTTTTTTAAAACCAAAAAAACATGGTAGATTTTTTACCCATTATGCACTGTGTCTGCAGGATTTTTTTATACTGCGAACATTGACCATGCTGACCCATTCTTCATGAAGGCCCATTTTTCTCCCGCTAGATTTGAAGCCGCTAAAATTTTTGCATTAATACAGCACCAACTTTTGGCTTGTGCCGTAATAATACGACACCGACAGTGAAAGGGTTAAAAGCTTTGAACAGATGGCAGATATGGAACCCTGGTTTCCCTTTTCCGGGGTAGAATGTTACAAATTTTGGGGCCTTTTATACACACTGAGGTTTTCCTCAGGTTGACTAACACAGGGGACATCAAAGAGTTATTTGTTTGGTGGGTAAGCACATTTGCAACAGTTGGGTATCTTTTTTTCCCAAACGTTCATCTACATAACAGGCTTCATCAGTCGAATACCGAGGTTGAAAATATTGAGGGTATTTTAGAGGTAAAGATGAAGTGGTCAGTCCGTCAACCCTGATGGATGGGGTTCTGAGGTGGTCAGCCCCTCAGTCTCAAGATGTGTTCAGTTTCATGTCTTGAACCATGTAACCCAACATGAAAAAGTACCCTTTTTATAGTGCAAAATGAGGCACTGAGAATGAAGATGACATCATGGTAAGTGGGACCAACAAATTTCAAGTAAGAACATAAAAAAATGAGGAACACTGCAAAAAACCTATTGGCCCATGCTGGGCATGGTCCTAAAACCCCCATCTTTTCACTCAAAACCCAGTATTCCAAATGAATTGTAGATATCCTCTGTACTAAGATACTATTGTTTTTGCAAAGAAATTTTTTTACGTATTGTGTTGCAAAGGAATTTTATGAAAGGGTACTTGGGGCAACATACACAGCTTCAACACACAAAGTGGGAGAACTTAAGGGAGCACACCCCTAAATGTTTACAAAAACCCTTTTGATTAATATTACTGGAAACATTTTACGTAAAACCCATGTCCTCTCTAACAAGGACTTTTCCCCTAAACCAGAAAGTAGACATCTATAGATTCACACAGAAGGAAGGGTTTATGAAAATTAACATTTTGAATGTCAAAATGTACAACAACAATGGAAAAACACATCAAAACTAAAGACTTTAATTTTATAAAAACAGGAACCGTGATCATGGACCACATTTTAACCAGGGAGCACTAGTTCCTGGGGCCCTACTAATCCCAAAACTCCTGGACGTAATCCCATTTGTTAAAAAAATGGGGCATGCCGGGTTGACTCAAAACTCCGGGAACAACTGGACAGGCACCCCTCACTTGCTAGCTTCGAACAAAACCAGACAGACCCCATTTTTTCATAAATTTCTGTCTGCAATTGCATCGCTTTTCACCTCTCAATCTTCTTATCACTTCATTTACTTTCATCATATTTACTTCTGGCCCCTTTTACTAAATTTAATAGCTTCAAATTATTACCTTCAGTACCCCTACCTCATTATCGAGTGTCTTACCACTAACTTTTAACAGACAAATCTATTTGCACCCTTTTTCCCAAATCTTTTTCCATAATTGACTTATTTCTCACCCATTTATCATTTCTTTTTTTTTTTTTTTCTTCCTTCACCATTGTTCAACCCCTTTTTTTTATAAATCCACCTTTCCTTTTATCATTTTTACACTAACAACATTTCATGCATCAGACATGTGAGGAGGGGGTTTGACAGGGGTGAATGGAGACAAATGGTTTTTGGGACATGAGCTGTTGGAGTGTGAGCAGGGGGGTTTTTTTTGAAGAGATTCAGGGAAAAAGTTAGGCCCGGGCTTTAGTCCTGGGTGGAAAAAGGAAATGCCCGCCCCTTTAAAAAAGGGGGGGTTTGGGGTATTGGCTGTTTGGAGGACATCTAAACTGTTGTATCTGTTCACCTCTACAAAGACAGTGGGGTTATTTTAATGATTTAAAGTTTTTCCTTCTTTTTTGGGGCACCCCTGCCTTGGTGGGAGATGACCGGGGTTTGGGTTTAAAAAAAAAAAAAAATTTATATGCCAATTTTTTTTTTCCTTAACCCTTTGGGGGTCGGTGCCTACTTTGACGTTTTTTTCGAGCAGGGGTTGGTGCCGAATTTGTACGCCCCAAATTCTAGCGGCCCCAATTTAAAACAGAAAAAGTCTGGTAGGATACATATGAAAGAATAGGTCTGTGTGGGGTGCGCAGTATAAAAAAAACCCAGACACACTGCATAAAGAGAGAAAAAAAACCCGGGCCGTTTTTTTTGATTAAAAAAAGCGACTTTGCAGTCGACGATGGATTTATTGGGTGTAAATTTCTGTTTTCTTGGTCTTTTTGAAAAAGAATGGAAGAAAATTACAGAAATAGAGAATTTTGATTGGTATGACAAAAGACAAGAAAATTTAAAATTTAGTCAAAGAGCAAAAAAGTTCGATTTTTTAATGTTCAAGAGTAAACAAATCACACCATGCCTCCAATACACATCAACTGGCGAGTCTTATATTCATGCACAAGGTGCCTTTTTTGATATTTATTTAAATTTTTCCAAAAAAAAATTTTTGGGCCAAAAAGGATTTTCCAAAATTGGTTTTTTACCCCTTTAAAACAAATTTTTTGAAATTGGAAAAATTGCCATTTTCTGACCACTATTTTGGGTAGATAAATTGGTAAAAGGCGTTTTTTTTGTACTCAATCAATAGAAGAAATGGAGTTCTGCAAAATAGCTAAAATTTTGGGGAGGCTGAAACATTGGAATTTTAAAATGGGGCTAAAATGGGCAAAATCGCCGATGGAAGTGTCATCCCCGCTTTTCGCGAAAGCATAATTCCGTTAGTTTTCGATCAAATTTCAAAATTTTTGGGTGGCGTTATGACAAAAAAGATTCTCTATCATTTCATAAGAAAAAAAAAATTTTTTTTTTTTTCCAAAAATTTTCGCCCCCAGGAACATTTCCTCAGAAGGCCTGTCGCCCCCCCGGGGTTAAGCACCTTTTTTATTCATTATTCAGCCCTCTTTGTTTTTCCCCCTAATCCACCCTTCCTAATTTGTGATTCACTGCAATTTCTACCACATTTTAAAATGTTCTTTTCTTTTCTCATCTAGAATTTCTCCAACAAATACTCAACATTCACTAATAGTCCTTTTTCTTTTTTTCATTCACTTGTTCATTTTAGGCCAACACCATTTTCTTATATTCTGCTTTCCTCTTTTTTCTTACTCTAAAATCACTATTTAAAATGGGAAGGGTTTTTAACCCAATTTTAGAGAGAATTGGAAAGGAAAAGTGACATTTAAAAAATATTCAGAAGAAAAAGATGGTAGTGTATAACAACTGCAAGAAATGAATGTAATATAATGAATCAAAAAAAAAAAAATGGTCATTATGACAAAGATATTCTTCCACTTTACTCAATCACTGTACAATTATTATGCACACACACACACACACACATATTAGAACTTTCCATTCACACATAAACAATTTTTACACCTTAATTTATTTTTAAGAGAACGAAGTTCAAAAAAAGGAAAAAGATTAATTTGATGAAAAAATATGACAAATGTTGTACGTTAAATTTAAGCTTCATATATCACTCAAATTTTCACCTTTCATTCAAAGTCGAGCTAATTCAGGGAAAATCCATCTTACCTATTTAAAAAGAAAAAAAAGGGGGTGAATTTTCCAACATTCTTTACTATGGCTACAACTACATCCCCTAAGCACTGCAAACATTTTCCGCCCTAAATTAAAAATCTGTCCAAAAAAACGTGTTCTTCCCTTTTCGGAAAAAACCCCCCCTGGGGTGTAATAACAATTTTAACGTTTCCGTATTTGTACGATATGGAAACATCTTCACCACATGAAGCAAATTTTTTGATGCTATTTATCCAATACTGCACATTTCCCACCCAGAAGTTTTAGAAAGCAAGTAAGTCGAAAAGTATTAAAACTCACAAAAAAATAATTGTAAAAAAAACCCATGGTGAGTCCTGAAACCTGTTTGCCATGTTTTCAAGCTGCTCTTTCTGTGAGCAAAAAAAACATCTCAACAATTCAATTAACAATACATTTTGACCAAAATAAGGCATCATTCTTCCAAGCTTATGTCTTCCAATTGACAGCACTGCTATATTTTCCCCAATCTGTATTACCATTGTTCTCTTTTCCCCATTTACTTTCTTGGTCTGTTTATTTTACAAAAAAAAAACTACCAATAATTCAAAGTTTTTTACCCAATATGAAAAGGATAACCCACCTTTCTGACATTCTATTATTACAGGCTATACTAAATTTTAAGAGGCAAAATATTTTAAAGAAACCCTTTTTACTGGATTTTCATATTTTTAGCATAAAGGCTTTTGATAGTGCCAAAAAAAAAAAATCACCATTCTTTCATAACTTTTCTATTACAATACTTTTCCCCCAAAAAGTAATGACAATGCATCACCATACGGGTGAATTATAAACTTTTTTACAATTTTACCATTAACAGTATTGTAAAAAAAATCTTATACCATCTTATTGTTTTTGGGATCCTATTTCTAATTGATTTTTTGGTTATTTATATATTTACTGTTTGATTACCTGTCTGAAATTACTTATTTGTAGTTACAGGAGCAGAGATATAACCGTGGTGCCCAGTCTTCATTTTTTAAATTGTCATATAAATGTTTACAATTTAGTGTTATGTTCTGCAAGCTCTTTTTGGGATTCCTCCCCCCATTCTCCCCATTATTAGTAAAAAAAAGGGGCTTCCAGAGCTAAAATTATAAGTTTTTACAAAGAAAGACTGAAAACACAAAAATGTCTTAGTTGACCAAGAGAAGAAGAGGAAAATTGATAATCACACACTTGATAAAAAAAGGAAAAAGAGGAATACAGCTGAAGGTGATCCGTTAGAAACATCATTATTACTATTACAGTGGACCCCCCTTATTCGAACACCCAAACCCCGCCTTTTTATGTAAGTTTATTATTGTAAGTGCTTTTATAAGTGTATTTTTGGGGGTCTGAAATGGACTAATCAAATTTTACATCGTTTTTATGGGAATAAATTTGTTTGGTAACAGCACTTGAACAGCATTCTGGAATGAAGAATGTTCGAATAGCAGGGTCCACCGTATATTCAATGGGGGGAAAGACAAACACCTAAGAATAGGAGGAAATCTTATTTGATCCACGGGAAGGTAACCCAATTCCTTTGGGAAAAAGAGCCCTTTACTGGCATCAAAGCATCAAGGGAAAACATCATCAATAGCAGGAAGACCATAAAACCAAAAACTGTAAACTGATTGAAAAAAAAGGGGAGTTATTTCTTCCTTCATATTTTTTTTACCACAGTGGCTGTTTTCCCGCTAAGGTAAGGTGACCCAAAGATGAAAACACATTCACCAATATTCATTCAACAGCTGTCCAGAAGAGTGTAGATATCACAATTCAACATTTCCCAAAAGCAACAGCAGACCCACAGTTAGGGAAAAAAGTCCAGAGGAGGAGGATGTAAAAAGAGATGGAAGAAGGTGCCTTTTTTCAAGGGTTAGGGGGATCTTTTTTCGAAATGGGCTGATGTTCAAGGCTTTATGGGGTGATTACCCCCCTAACCGTTTTTGCAGGGCCGGTATGCGACATGTTTAATGACCATGTCTTGTCACATTTTAGGGGCATTATAAAGAACAGCCAGACACAAGACCCCTGGGGCAGATTTTTTTTTGGGGGAGAGGGGTCCAGTGACTCTCAAGCTGGTCCTAGTGGCATTAAAAGAAAAAGGTCAGTAACCCCAGAAAAAAACTTGGCACCTGCAGTGTTAATGGAAGGTGATTTCCCCCTTTCCCAAAAACTAGCATACTACTTGTGGGGAAAAGGGAGAAGTCTATCTTGGGGCACCCCCCTAGCAAAAACAAACTTTCCCCGGGGGATGACCCACTCACATAAATTTTACCGCAGTCATTCCCCTTTTAAAGGGATGTGAGAACTTTTCCCGCTCCTGGCCGCACCCAGGGGGATTTCAATATTCTCGTTTGCCCACTGCACTTTTGGACCAGTATAAATAAATCTGAGAAGATCATTTATTTAGCTTTTATTACGTTAAATTTAAGTGGGCTGTATTGGTTGTTGAACAACTGATCACACGGG
>WNWK01047551.1:0-13885 GCA_009830355.1 Cherax destructor | reverse complement strand
AAAGGCACATACCTTTAGCATAGAATCTGCATATGTTTTGACTGCCAATATTTACTGATTTTGTGTCTTCCCAAAGATCTGCCGAATTATCTGCGTTTTCTTCCTCTCTTTCCACTCCTTGGTTTTCCTCGTTATCAGCGCTTTCCTCCTGTGATGACATGGGGTCAACATTTTCCCTGGAAGAGGACTCCCCTACTA
The DNA here is from genome assembly GCA_009830355.1 of Cherax destructor. Taxonomy (NCBI): domain Eukaryota; kingdom Metazoa; phylum Arthropoda; class Malacostraca; order Decapoda; family Parastacidae; genus Cherax; species Cherax destructor. The sequence goes on along the minus strand of WNWK01047551.1, from coordinate 13,687 downwards.
TATCTGTACTAGAGGCTATGGCTGTGGTGGCGTCCTTTACCAAATCTGGATGTTCACTATGGCTGGGGGCTGGGTCTGGGTCAGTCCTGGGGCTGGGGGCTGAGTTAGCTAATGTTTTTGTCTCCTGTGTTTTTTCCAGTGGATGACTGATTATTTTTGGGTCAATTGTTGTAGACTGGTCATTGTGTGTGTTATACTTTACTCCTTTCCTATCTTCCCATATTCTATATATACCGGGTAGACTATTCAATAGTTCCTCTTTTTTTCATGTGGGAGGCCCGGGGCTCAGTTTGGTGGAGGGCCCCTTGCATTAAAAACGTTTAACTCTAATGGTTAGAAGACTTTTAAGTTTCTCCTTGGAAAACTTTCGCCACTCTCACTATACCATCCTCTTAAGATGAAGAAATGAAACAATAAATTGGGTTTATAGTGTATTTTAGCAACCTTTCAGTTCATTTGCAAGTGTAACTCAAAAGTAATGTACAGACTTACGAGGATTTACCTTCAGTCAGATAAAATATTATAAGCCAGGTACATTCTGTGCTTTTCTGGTGGAAAAGTCTCTGATGACCATCATAATGCAACGAGCGCAGGATGTCAGATTTTATGCTCATGACTGTCAGGTTCACAAGCTGCCCTTGCTTCATGCTCGTTCGTGGCCGGTTCTCACTACTACACTGTTGTTCACGTACTGATCATGATCAAGCAGTCATACTGAAGCGCCCTGCACGCCCAGGATGATGATGTGCTGTGAGTCATCCTCGCGTCATGCAGCTGACGATGCGCTCGCACCGATGATGTAACACCAGCGATCAGATCACTCAACATGACAATCCCACCACAATTAAAACTTTTGCATACATTTTCTCTTTTTGCGATCTATTAAATTCTCAGTATAATGAGTGGCATAATATTTTTCATCATTTACTGGGGGGCCCTTTCTGGTATGGGGCCAGGGGCCCCTTCAATAAATCCGGCCCTGGAGGTGAGCCGGACACAGCACTCGGTGTATGTATTGTAGCTTCAACAAGCAACTCACTAAAAATATTTAAGCTACCTTATCAGTCTACTTTCTACTGGAAAGTATTTCGCTACAGGATAATACTGCAGGTACAGGTGTAGTATACTGTAGTGTAGTGTAATGTAGTGTAGTGTAATATAGTGTAGTGTGATGTAATGTAGTGTAGTGCAGTGTAGTGTAATGTGATGTAGTGAAGTGTAATTTAGTGTACCTTTGCCTTTACCTTTGAAGAGTTTCGAGATTTTCACTACTTTCGGAGCCCGGCCATGGGCCAGGCTCGTCTGGTGCTTGCCTTGTCAACCAGGCTGTTGCTGCTGAAGGCCTGTTGCCCCACATATCCATCACAGCCTGTTTGATCTGGCACCTGGTGAAGATACTTGTCCAGTTTCCTCTTGAAGGCTTCTACACTGGTTCCAGCCGTTTTTCTGATATCTTCTGGTAAGATGTTGAATAGTCTGGGACCCCGGATGTTAATACAGTGCTCCCGTATTGTCCCCACCGCACCCCTGCTCCTCACTGGGTTTATTTTGCACTTCCTCCCATATCTCTCATTCCAGTATGTTGTTATGGCAGTGTGCAGATTTGGGACCAGGCCCTCGAGTACTTTCCAGGTATATATTATCATGTATCTCTCTCTCCTCCGCTCCAATGACTACATGTTCAAGACTTGAAGGCGTTCCCAGTAATTTAGGTGCTTTACTGGCTCAATGTGAGCTGTAAACGATCTGTGTATTTGTTCCAGCTCTGATATTTCTCCTGCTTTGAACGGGGCCGTCAGCACTGAGCAATATTCTAAATGAGGGAGAACTAGCGATTTGAAGAGTGTCACCATTATTTCCCATGTTTTGAAAGTTCTCAATACCCTCCCTGTCATCTTTCTGGCTGTCGTGATCTTTGTCTTGTTATGGTCTTTAAAAGAAAGGTCAGCTGACATAATTATTCCCAGGTCTTTTAAGTGTTCCTTTCGTTCTATTTGGTGACCCTCTTGAGTTTTGTATATAGTGTTTCTTTTGAGTTCTTCATTCTTTCCATACCTAAGCAGCTGAAACGTATCACCATTGAACGTCATGTTGTTCTCCACTGACCACTGGAAGACCCTGCTTATGTCTTCCTGAAATTTTTCAGTGTCCTCTACCGTAGTGACTTTCATGCTTATTTTAGTGTCATCTGCAAATAATGATACAAAAGTGTAACGGGTCTGCTATAAGAATGAGAAACAGCAGAGGTGTCAGGACAGTGCCTTGGGGCACTGAACTTTTGACCTCGCTGATGCTGGATCTTGCTCTGTTTACTACTACTTTTTGTGTTCTGTGTGTTAGGAACCCGAAAATCCATCTGCCGTAATGCCCATGGCCCTCATTTTGTGCGCTATCACTCCATGATCGCATTTGTCAAACGCCTTTGCAAAATCTGTGTAAATCACATCTGTGTTTTGGTCGTCCTCCAATGCCTCCGTAATTCTGTCATAATGGTTCAGCAGCTGTGACAGGCATGATCGTCCCGTTCTAAAGCCATGCTGGTTCGGGTTATGTTGGTTGTGCTGGTCCATGAACTTTGTAATCTGCCGTCTCATCACTCTTTCAAAGATTTTTATGATGTGAGAAGTTAGGGCTACTGGTCTGTAATTTTTAGGTAGTGCTCTACTACCTGCCTTATGCAAAGGAGCTATGTCTGCACTCCAAAGAGGGCTCGTGCTAGTGGTACTTTGCACTTCTTTATAAATAAAGCATTCCATGAATCTGATCCAAGTGCTGAGTGAGTGGGCATGTTGTTCATTTTTTTTTTCGAAATCTATGGGATTGGTACTAATGTCAGTTAGGTGGCCTGCCCGACCTTCTGCTGGAGTGAAAAATATTTCTGCATTTTCTACCTTGCTGTCATTTAGTGGGTTGCTGAACACTGACTCATACTGTTCTTTTAGGATTTCACTCATTTCCTGTTCATCGTCAGTTTACGAATCTCCTCTCAATAATAGATTAATTCTACAGGTAGTTATTAGCTTGAATTTTGTATAGGAATAGAAATATTTTGGGTTTCTTGCAATATCCTGTATGCACCTTTGTTCCCTTTGTACTTCTTCTGTTAGGTATGACTTCCTGAGTGTAGTGTAATGTAATGTAGTGTAATGTAGTGTAGTGCAGTGTAGTGTAGTGTAGTGCAGTGTAGTGAGTTATGTAATGTATTGTAGTGTAATGTAGTGCAGTATAGTGCAATATAGTGTAATATAGTGTAATATAGTGTAGTATAGTGTAATATAGTGCAATATAGCGTAATATAGTGTAGGATAGTGTAATATAGTGTAGTGTAGTATAGTGTAATATAGTGCAGTATAGTGTAGTATAGTGTAATATAGTGCAATATAGTGTAATATAGTGTAATATAGTGTAATATAGTGTAATATAGTGCAATATAGTGTAATATAGTGTAATATAGTGTAATATAGTATAATATAGTGTAATATAGTGTAATATAGTGCAATATAGTGTAATATAGTGTAATATAGTGTAATATATTGTAATATAGTGTAATATAGTGTAGTATAGTGTAATATAGTGCAATATAGTGTAATATAGTGTAGTATAGTGTAATATAGTACAATATAGTGTAATATAGTGTAATATAGTGTAGTATAGTGTAATATAGTGTAATATAGTGTAATATAGTGTAATATAGTGTAGTATAGTGTAATATAGTGCAATATAGTGTAATATAGTGTAATATAGTGTAGAATAGTGTAGTAGTCAAGAGAGCATCACAATAACCTTGACACAACTAATGTCACCGTGGACAATATTGGAGTAAAATACGAGTAAACAAGAATTTAGAATAATATTTAATCTAATCAACTATATTACCCCACGTTCATCTTTATTCATTACTACGTTCACTTCACCTTTGTCATTCACTGCACCAATGCACCATCTATGTAGGATCACCACCTGTGTAGGATCACCACCTGTGTAGGATCACCACCTGTTTAGGATCGTCTCCTTGTGATTAATTCGGGTTTTTCCTTGTGGATAATTCGGGTTTTTCCTTATGGATAATTCGGGTTTTTCCTTATGGATAATTCGGGTTTTTCCTTGTGGTAAATTCGATTTTTTCCTTGTGGTAAATTCGGATTTTTCTTTGTGTTTAATTCGAATTTTTCTTGCTGTTAATTCGGGGTTTTCCTTGTGATTAATCTAGATTTTCTTAGCAGTTAATTCGGATTTTCATTGGCAAACACACCAGTACTGAGAGTATAGTTTCGAACCACCAGTGGTCTGAACGCTGCTCTCTCTCTCTCTCTCTCTCTCTCTCTCTCTCTCTCTCTCTCTCTCTCTCTCTCTCTCTCTCTCTCTCTCTCTCTATCTCTCTCTCTCTCTCTCTCTTACACAGGGTTTGACAAGGTTAGGTTAAGGATTCCTAACTTATTGACAAGTTAAGGATTTCTAACTTTATTGACAAGTTAAGAGCTGTTACCTACATCAGCTCATTTAAAAGCATTTTTATTGTTATGAAACATACAAGTAGGGAACAGGATGAAGTTGGAGCCATCTGTGGGTCAGCATTTTCATTTGATCAACTGACTTTATCTCGTTGACATCATAATGCTGTACGAATGTGTTCCAGACTCGAGTCATCCTGGGGATAAATGATCTCAGATGAAGTGATGTTCTGGAGAAGGGAACAGCCAGAGTGAAGTTGCTGCTTCCTGCCCGTCTTGTGGTATAGAAGCTTGCTTCTCGGTGTCCTCGAAGTGGAGCCAAGTGTGGTACTTTGACAATGTTGGCCTTGTACATAACAGTAAGGCCATCCACATCCCTACTGTGTTGAAGGCTCTGCTGAAATGACAGATCTATCCAGGATGGGTCCTGGTGAGAGATGAGACGTCTTGCTCTGTTCTCTACTCTGTCAAGCAGTCGCAGATGAGAGGGGGGGGCAGGCAAACCAAGAAAGTGGTGCATACTCAAGGTGTGAGCGTACTTGTGCCTCCTACAGAATCTTGCAACACCTACTGTCAAGCAGATGCGAGATACGTTGAAGTGCTGTAAGCTTCCTGGCTGCCTTGTTTGCAAGATTTACAACGTGGTTCTTCATGGTCTTGGAGTCAAATTTCACCCCAAGAATATCAACTTCTTCCCCAGGTACCAACACTCTCCCATTCATACTTACTACTGCTCCGACATTACCATCATGGTGCCTAGAGACCATCATTATTTGTGTTTTCTCAGGAGCAAATGCTACCTGCCATCGGTTTCTTCAAGCTGATATAGCTCTTAGCTGGTGATTGATGTAGCTTAGAGCAGCTGGCATTTCTTCTCTTGGATAAGTAAATGTCAGAGTACAGTCGTCTGCATATGCATGGGATTCTGGGATGAGATGAAGGTCATTGAAGTAGACATTCCATAACAATGGTCCAAGCACACGTCCTTGTGGAACACTTGCCCCAACAGGATGTCTTGCTGATTCTGTTCCATTGAGAACTAACCTTAGAGATCTACCATGAAGGTAATTACTGAGGAGACATAGTGTAGAGCCTGCAATTCCCAGTGCTTGCAGTTTGGCCAAGAGGCCCTGGTGCCACACTCGGTCGAAAGCACCAGCACTTTCTTGAAATACGACAAGCTGATATCCCTGAATCTACATTTTCCTGAGAGATGTAGAGTGACGGCCCTGAATCTCTCTTTCTCTCTCTCTCTCTCTCTCTCTCTCTCTCTCTCTCTCTCTCTCTCTCTCTCTCTCTCTCTCTCTCTCTCTCTCTCTCTCTCTCTCTCTCTCTCACTCTCTCTCTCTCTCAACTACTATCCTATATCCTTTCCAAATCCTACTTTCTTTCTCTATCTAGCTAAAAATCCTTCGTTTAAACTTTCTTCCTGGTAAGATAGTCTCTGTTGTCAACTGTTTCTATTTCCACCGTTCTCAATACCAGTCTCCCACCTGTATAACGTGATCACTTCTCCCGTCACTCTACGTCTCTCAGGAGAGTGTAGATTCAGGGCCGTCACTCTACGTCTCTCAGGAGAGTGTAGATTCGGGGCCGTCACTCTACATCTCTCATGAGAGTGAAGATTCAGTTCCGTCACTCTACATCTCTCAGAAGAGTGTAGATTCAGGGCCGTCACTCTACGTCTCTCAGAAGAGTGTAGATTCAGGGCCGTCACTCTACGTCTCTCAGAAGAGTGTAGATTCAGAGCCGTCACTCTACATCTCTCAGGAAAGTGAAGATTCAGGGCCGTCACTCTACATCTTTCAGGAGTGAAGATTCAGGGCCGTCACTCTACATCTTTCAGGAGTGAAGATTCATGGCCGTCACTCTACATCTCTCAGGAGTGAAGATTCAGGGCCGTCAATCTACATCTCTCAGGAGTGAAGGTTCAGGGCCGTCACTCTACATCTTTCATGAGTGAAGATTCAGGGCCGTCACTCTACATCTCTCAGGAGTGAAGATTCAGGGCCGTCACTCTACATCTCTCAGGAGTGAAGGTTCAGGGCCGTCACTCTACATCTCTCAGGAGTGAAGGTTCAGGGCCGTCACTCTACATCTCTCAGGAGTGAAGATTCAGGGCCGTCACTCTACATCTCTCAGGAGTGAAGGTTCAGAGCCGTCACTCTACATCTCTCAGGAGTGAAGATTCAGGGCCGTCAATCTACATCTCTCAGGAGTGAAGGTTCAGGGCCGTCACTCTACATCTTTCATGAGTGAAGATTCAGGGCCGTCACTCTACATCTCTCAGGAGTGAAGATTCAGGGCCGTCTCTACATCTCAGAGTGAAGGTTCAGGGCCGCCACTCTACATCTCTCCGGAGTGAAGGTTCAGGGGTCCCAGCTTGTCGTATTTCAAGAGAGTGTGGGGTTCTGAACTCTCAGTCTATCATGCTACGAGAGGTGTCTTACACAGTGTTCTTTAATGGAGGCGCATTCGTGCTGTAGCATGGAGACCAGAACTGTGCTGTAGTTCTGGTCTCCATTCGTGCTGTAGCATGGAGACCAGAACTGTGCTGTAGTTCTGGTCTCCATTCGTGCTGTAGCATGGAGACCAGAACTGTGCTGTAGTTCTGGCCTCCATGAGTGCTGTAGCATGGAGATCAGAACTGTGCTGTAGTTCTGGTCTCCATGAGGACTAACTAAACATATGTGTGAGGCAGATGTCTGGAACAGGTGTTAGTGGAGGCATTTCTTGGAAACAGGTGTTAATGTTAGCATTTGCTGGGAATAGTTTTAATTGTGTACATTTTTCGGGAACAGGTGTTGAGGGTTGGTGTGGGGTAGCAGTTGTGTGGGTGTGGGGATGTGGTGTGGTGGGTGTGGGGTAGCAGTTGTGTGGGTGTGGGGGATGTGTGTGTGGTGGTGTGGGGTAGCAGTGGTGTGGGTGTGGGGATGTGTGGTGGGTGGGTGTTGGGGATGGTGGTGTGGGGTGGGGGATGTGTGGTGTGGTGGGTGTGGGTAGCAGTGGTGTGGGGTGCAGTGGTGTGGGTGCAGGGATGTGGGTGTGGTGGGTGGGTGGCAGTGGTGTGGTGCGGGATGTGTGTGTGGGTGTGTGTGGTGGCAGTGGTGTGGGTGGTGTGGGAGTGTTGGTAGGGGGTGATGCTCTAAAGGGATGTGAATGATGTGGTGTTCTGTCTCCCATTGTTGGAGGATTTGTGGTGTGTGTGTGAGAAAGTGAGAGAGTGAGAGAGTGAGAGAGAGTGAAGAGAAGAGCTGCTCACTCACTCTCGTTTCTGCTCTCTAAGTGTAAGACTTGTTCCATCACATATATATATATATATATATATTTCCCTGCTCTTGAATTCCTAGCATATATATATATATATATATATATATATATATATATATATATATATATATATATATATATATATATGTCTGCCGATTAGGTAAAACTTGCGATTTTGGCTTAAATAAAAACGCTCATCTTGCCATATAAGACAAGCGAAAATTTCTGTATGCAATAATTTCTCAAATATCATACTGAACCTAACGAAAAAAATATATTTCATTGTGTTTGTTTATTATTAAATTATTGTAAACGTATCTAAAATATATTTAGTTGGGTTAGGCTAAATTAAATTGCGCTTGTTATAATAAGGTTAGGTAGGTTTTCTAAGATTCTTTTGGTACAAAATTATAAATTTTTACATTAACATAAATGAAAAAAATATATCTTTAAACGTATAAGAGAAAATTTTAGAAAAGACTTAATTTTAAATGAGTTCTTGCTAATTGACCAGTTTTACCTAATCGGCACGACATATATATATATATATATATATATATATATATATATATATATATATATATATATATATATATATATATATATATATATATATATATATATATATATATATATATAAAGTTTGCACCAGTCTCACCTAATATGTCAAAAACCACAAAAAAATGTCATGAACCACATCATCGATATGATGAACCACATCATCGATACGATGAACCACATCATCGATATGATGAACCACATCATCGATACGATGAACCACATCATCGATACGATGAACCACATCATCGATACGATGAACCACATCATCGATACGATGAACCACATCATCGATACGATGACCCACATGAAGAACATGTATCATACAAGTCGAGTTGACTTATTCCTGAGGGAGGTTCAGATATTTTCATTCTTTCAAAGGTAATTATTTTACTTAATTTGCCAAGTACCTATCAACGTCTTTCCAGCTTCATTTCTTCTTCTTTTTCTACTTTTTCTTCTTCTTCTTTCTCGTCTTCTTCTTCTTCTTCTTCTTCTTCTTCTTCTTCTTCTTCTTCTTCTTCTTCTTCTTCTTCTTCTTCTTCTTCTTCTTCTTTCTCGTCTTCTTCTTCTTCCTCTTCTTCTTCTTCTTCTTATTATTATTATTATCATCATTATCATTATTATTGTATGTATAGAGAGTCATGTGACAGCTATTGTCTCCTTACGTATATTCCATATCTTCTTATGATAAATACGGTCAGGTTTGATGAGTGTCCTTGCAACACTCTGGATGGGAACAACTTGTAGAGTTAGACGTTGCATTGCAACTTACTGCATGAACATAATATACGTCCGGCACTCCTAGCTGCGGAATAAGCCGGGATAACCCAAGGAAGCCAGGCTTACTTCCTCTGGGATCCTTCAGTGTCTCAAAGGGAGTCAACCACTGATGTTGACATCTTCCCTGGGGACCTAGCTGCTGCTGCTGCTAGGTGACAGGTGGTGCAGGTGCTAGGAGAGTTGCCCGTGCATCCGGCCCGCTCACCTGTGCCTGCTGCATATGGTTATGTAGCCGGCTGTGTCGCATTCACACAAACAGACTCTCTCTCTCTCTCTCTCTTTTTCTTTCATAGTGAACCCTCAGGTCCAGACGGTAATCGTTCTGCTTTCTTCTCTTCCCTTCCCTTCTCTCCCACCCCTCCCCCTCACTATCTTTTTCCCCTTCCTTCCTTCCTTCCTTCCTCCTCCACCTCCCCCTTTCATTGTTAGTCCTCGTGTTATCCCTTTTCATCACTTCAGCTCCTGGAACATTTCTTTTATCTTATTTTCTTAACAGAAATGAAAAACTGTGGAACAGCCTGCTGGACCGAGGTAGGCCGGTCCACCTTGGTCCACAACCAACCATTACCACTCATGTACCGGTAACCCCCCCCCCCCCCACCTTTCATACCTTCTTTGTACTTCTCAACGAGATATATCTTCACTGCCGAGTCAGGCGGATCATTCTACCTGTTGTTTGTAGAGAGCTGAACACTACAAGAGTTGTAGTTAAGGAGATGGTAATTCTAACACACACACACACACACACACACACACAAATAAATGTGAGGAGTGGCATGAAAGAATAAAGGAGACATCCCTAGACATAATAGCACTCACAGAAACGAAACTCACCAGGATGATAACAGATGCAATCTTTCCACCCGGATATCAAATCCTCAGGAAAGATAGAGGGAGCAGAGGGGGAGGAGGAGTTGCACCACTCAATAAGAACAGGTGGGGATTTGAGGAAGTGGAAGGAATGGATGAAATGGGCGAAAGGGACTACATAGTAGGAACAATTCAGTCTGAGGGCCATAAGGTGGTAATTGCTGTAATGTACAACCCACCACAGAACTGCAGGAGGCCAAGAGAAGAATACGACGAGAGCAACAGAGCAATGGTAGACACACTAGCCGAGGTGGCCAGAAGAGCCCACTTGGAAAGAGCAAAGTTACTAGTTATGGGTGATTTCAATCACAAGGAGATTGATTGGGAAAACCTGAGCCCCACGGGGTCCTGAATCATGGAGAGCCAAGATGATGGATGTGGTACTGGAAAACCTCATGCATCAACATGTTAGAGACACTACCAGAGAGAGAGGTGGGGATGATCCAGCAAGACTGGACCTAGTATTCACCTTGAGTAGTTCGGACATCGAGGATATCACGTATGAAAGGCCCCTTGAGCTAGTTATCATTTGGTTCTGTGTTTTGATTATATAGTTGAGCTACAAGTGGAGAGGGGAGCAGGAATAGGAAGGGAGAAACGAAACTACAAAAGAGGGACTACACAGGCATGAGGAACGTCCTACAAGACGTTCAGTTGGAGAGAGAATTGGCAGGAAAACCAGTAAAAGAAATGATGGAATATGTGACAACCAAATGCAAAGAGGCAGAGGAGAGGTTTGTCCCCAAGGGAAACAGAAGTAATGGGAAGACCAGAACGAGTCCTTGGTTCACCAAGAGGTGTAGGGAGGCAAAAACTAAGCGTAATAGAGAATGGAAAAGTACAGAAGACAAAGGACCCAGGAAAATAAAGAGATTAGCCGAAGAGCCAGAAACGAATATGCACAGGTAAGAAAGGAGGCTCAGCGACAATATGAAAATGATATAGCATCAAACGTCAAGTCTGACCCGAAGCTGTTGTATAGCCACATCAGGAGGAAAACAACAGTCAAGGACCAGGTAATCAGGCTGAGGAAGGAAGGTGGGGAGTTCACAAGAAACGACCAAGAGGTATGTGAGGAGCTCAACATGAGATTTAAAGAAGTATTTACAGAGGAGACAGGAAGGACTCCAGGAATTCAGAATAGGGAGGTATACTAATAAGTGCTGAAGGAAATACACACAAACGAGGAGGAGGTGAAGAAGCTGCTATGTGAACTCGATACCTCAAAAGCGGTGGGACCGGACAACATTTCTCCGTGGGTCCTTAGAGAGGGAGCAGAGATGTTGTGTGTGCCACTAACAAAAATCTTCAACACATCCATTGAAACTGGGCAACTACCTGAAGCGTGGAAGATGACAAATGTAGTCCCAATTTTTAAGAAAGGAGACAGACACGAGGCATTAAACTACAGACCTGTGTCACTGACGTTATAGTATGCAAAGTCATGGAGAAGTTCATCAGGAGGAGAGTGGTGGAGCACCTAGAAAGACACAAGCTTATAAACGACAACCAGCACGGCTTCGGGGAAGGAAAATCCTGTGTCAGAAACCTACTGGAGTTTTATGACAAGGTAACAGAAGTAAGACACGAGAGAGAGGGGTGGATAGACTGCATTTTCTTGGACTGCAAGAAGGCGTTCGACACAGTTCCTCACAAGAGGTTAATGAAAAAGCTAGAGGATCAGACACGTAACAGGAAAGGCACTGCAATGGATCAGAGAATATCTGACAGGGAGGCAACAACGAGTCATGGTACGTGACGAGGTGTCAGAGGGGCACCTGTGACGAGTGGGGTTCCATAAGGGTCAGTCCTAGGACCTGTACTGTTTTTGGTATATGTGAATGATATAACGGAAGGGATAGACTCAGAAGTGTCCCTGTTTGCAGATGATGTGAAGTTAATGAGAAGAATTAAATCAGTCGAGGATCAGGCAGGACTACAAAGAAACCTGGACAGGCTACAAGCCTGGTCCAGTAACTGGCTCCTTGAATTTAACCCTGCCAAATGTAAAGTCATGAAGATCGGGGAAGGGCAAAGAAGACCGCAGACAGAGTATAGTCTAGGTGGCCAAAGACTGCAAACCTCACTCAAAGAAAAAGATCTTGGGGTGAGTATAATACCGAGCACATCTCCTGAGGCACACATCAATCAGATAACTGCTGCAGCATACGGGCTGCTGGCAAACCTAAGAATACCGTTCCAATACCTCAATAAGGAATCATTCAAGACTCTGTACACCATATACGTCAGACCCATACTGGAGTATGCAGCACCAGTTTGGAACTTACACCCGGTCAAGCACGTCAAGAAATTAGAGAAAGTGCAAAGGTTTGCAACAAGACTAGTCTCAGAGCTAAGGGGATTGTCCTACGAAGAAAGGTTAAGGGAAATCGGCCTGACGACACTAGAGGACAGGAGGGTTAGGGGAGACATGATAACGACATATAAAATACTGCGATGAATAGACAAGGTGGACAGAGACAAGATGTTCCAGAGAGGGGACACAGAAACAAGGGGTCACAATTGGAAGTTGAAGACTTCTATGAGTCAAAGGGATGTTAGGAAGTATTTCTTCAGTCATAGAGTTGTCAGGAAGTGGAATAGCCTAGAAAGCGACGTAGTGGAGGCAGGAACCATACATAGTTTTAAGACGAGGTTTGATAAAGCTCATGGAGCAGGGAGAGAGATGACCTAGTAGCAATCAGTGAAGAGGCGGGGCAAGAGCTATGACTCGACCCTGCAACAACAAATAGGTGAGTACATACACACACACAATAAGCACTCAGCAATTAAACAAATATATTTCGACCATAATGAAGACTAAACATCTTGAGAAATACACAGCACGTTTCGCCCTTCCTTTCTGCTTAGCTAAAAAATGAAAACTTTATAAATGAAAATAATGAGTCGCCGAGGGTATTGAATAACATTACTGAATAATGTAAATAATGAGACATCAACAACTGTATCAATAACATCAACTGTATCAATATCATCAACTGTATCAGTGACATCAACTGCATCAGTGACAACTGCAACAGTGACATCAACTGAAACAGTGACATAAACTGTATCATTGACATCAGCCGCAACAGTGACATCAACTGTATCAGTAACATCAACTGCAAATGATATCAACTGCAACAGTGATATCAACTTACCAGTGACATTAACTGCAACATTGACATCAACTGTATAAGTGACATCAACTGCAACAGTGACGTCAGCTGTATCAGTGACATAAACTGTAACAGTGACATCAACAGCAAGAGTGACAAACCGTATCTCTGACGTCAACTGTATCCGTGACAAACTGCAAGAGTGACATCAACTGTTTCACTGACGTCAACAGTATCAGTGACATCAACTGTATCAGTATCGTCAACACTATCAGTGACATCAACTGCAACAGTGATATCAATTGTATCAGTGACATCAACTGCAACAGTGACATCAACAGCAACAGTGACATTAACTGTAAACATTGCCACCATGATAAACCCGTGTTTACCATGATCCACCTGAGTGTCTCTTTACCATGATCCACCTGAGTGTCTCTTACAATGATACACCTGAGTGTCTCTCTACAATGATACACCTGAGTGTTTTCTACCATGATACACCTGGGGTGTCTCTCACAATGATACACCTGAGTGTCTCACTACCATGATACACCTGAGTGTCTCTCTGTTCATAATAGTGGATTTTCTTTACTACCATGATACACCTGAAAATTCCTCACAATAATACACCTG
>WNWK01047550.1:0-13885 GCA_009830355.1 Cherax destructor | reverse complement strand
ATTTTTTTGGGGGGGGGAAAAGGACTAGTCTATTTTACATTATTCCTTATGGGGATAAATTCGTTTGGTAATGGCACTTGAACAGCATTCTGGAATGAAAAAATATCGTAACTCGGGGTACCACGACAGTGGTCCCCGATTTACGATGGTCCCCAAACTCACCCTTTTATTAAGTTTTTTTTTTAAATGCTTTTGTAAGTGAAATTTTGGGGGAAAGGATTCATTTTAATTTTCTTATGGAGATAAATTCGTTTGGTAATGGCACTTGAACAGCATTCTGGAATAAAAAAATATCGTAAGTGGGGGTACCACTGTATTATGTACATAGTGAATAATCTTTAGACTAAGCTGCCCCTAATGCCATGGCATGCCAGTGGCTCTCCTTGCATTACATTTTTATAATTGTAACTACCAATACCTATGTATACTTGTAATTTTGCAAGTATAAATATTATATTATATTATTATTATATTATTATTATAAGGCTGTAAAAATTATTTATGAGGATAGTGAGGATCAGGTTAGGGTGTGTAGGAGGAAGGGCCCACCAGTAAAAGTAGGTCGGGGGCAGGGATGTGTAATGTCACCATGGTTGTTTAATATATTTATAGTTTGGGGTTGAAAAAAGAAGTAAATCCTAGGGTGTTGGGGAGAGGGTGGGATTAAATTATGGGAAATTAAATGCAAAAGGGGAGTTGACACAGTTATTTTTTGCTGATTATACTGTGCTTAGGGGGAGATTCTAAAGAAAAGTTGAAAAGGTTAGTGGACGAGTTTGGCAGTTTTATGTAAAGGTAGAAAGTTTAAAGTGAACATGTTTAAATTAAGGTAATGAGGGTATCAAACGATTTAAATAAAGAAAAATTGGATATCACATTGGAGAGAGGGAATGGAAAAGTAAATATTTTCAAATATTTGGGAGTTGACATGTCAGTGGATGGGTTTATGAAGGATGAGGTTAACCATAGAATTGATAAAGGGAAAAAAGGGTGAGTGGTGCGTTGAGGGTATCTGTGGAGACAAAAAACGTTATTCAGGGGGAGGCAAAGAAGGGAATGTACGAAAGTATAGTGGTAAACACTCTTATAGGGTGTGAAGCAGGGGTTGCAAATGCTGCAGTGAGGGGGGGCTGGAGGCAGTGGAGATGTCCTGTCTAAGGGCAATGTGGGGTGTAAATATTATGCAGAAAATTCAGAATGTGGAAATTAGGAAAATTTTGGAGTTACTAAAAATATTTGTCAGAGGGCTGAAGCATTGGTACTGCAGCTTTTGTTGAGTTATTATTGGCTTAAGGTGATTTGCTGTTATAGATCCCCAGGCACAAATAGCATAGGTGAGGTAGGGATAGATCACTGAATAGTGTAATGTAAGTAATGCTGATTGTGGTACATAATAACGTTTCTTTGAGAGGATGCCAACTGTTTTGGACACTTTTTTTTGTTATGGGTTGGATATGGGTGTTGAATTTTAAGTTACTGTGAAGGTGCAGACCCAGAAATTTTCCCTCATAATATTTAGCAATAAGAGTATTGATAATCATAATGTTTGGCTGGACATTATCTGCTCTGCTAAACATAATGTAGAAGGTTTTGTCAGTGTTAAGTGTAAGTTTATTGGTAATCCTCCATGTTGATATTTTAAGAGCTCTTCATTAACAATGTGCTTGAGTGATGCTGGATTTGGGTGGGAGATGACAAAAGTTGTGTCGTCAGCAAAGAGAATAGGTGGAATAGGAAAGCATGGAAATGCTACTAAAGTTTTTTCGTCTAAATAGAGTCCATCGTCACTGCCAGTAGTGATTTGTGGAAAAAAAACTCAAAGCGAGCAGAACCCCAATAACCCCATTGACTTTTTTATTATGTTTGCTACTTGCTAATTTCAGGGTGTTGACAGCCAGCTTGACACTGACTGCTAGTTAAGTCAAGGGTCTCCACACAAACTCATGATTAGGTAGCAGTTTTGGATTTTACAAACCTTCCCAGTAAATTAGGTTAGAGAATTCTTGTGATTCTTTACCTCATGGCTAGCACAGTGGGTTGGCAATATTAGGACAGCTAGGTCCTAATATTTATGCATATGTTATAAAGAAATAATGTTTATTACTATGGTGCCTGTATAATCTTATACTAAATATATGTATTACATTTTTTATTTTAAGGTTTTTCTTGTTCTAAGTGAAGAAAATGAAGATGGTGAAATTCATTCTATGGAAGATATAGGTCATAAAGTATTAAAAGACAAATCTCCTTCTTCTTCTCCTCTTCATACATCATCTTCAGAAGAACAAGAGCAAAATGTGCATGGAACACAACAATCTGGAGCTAGGGTTAATATTATGGACACAAATGGATTTGCCATAAATGCAGTGGATGTCAAGTAAAAATAATATATTTTCTTGTTTTGCTACTGCACTATGTATAAAATAACCTGTGTGTGTATTTAGAAATAATTTCCTTTAATGTTTTATTGAAAATCACTTCCTTATAGCTGAATACTGGGCAGTTGTATTATGTATATATCAAAGAGTGTTCTTATACAGTAAACATGTCATATGAAGTAAGTCAGGATCAGGACTTTGCTGAATATCAAAATGCAACATATTTTGCTGGCATAGGCTTTTTTTAATGGTAGCATAGAACATCTAATGGTACCATGGGAATTTTAACAACACCATAGATGTTTTAATAACACAGTAGATTTTTTAGCAGTACTGTTAACTTTTACACCATTAGTAGGTACAGAATTTATTTTAAAACTTAATTTACTTAAACTGTGAAGCAGTCAGTATAAAGGGCTTGATACCATACAAAAGCATCTCTTATATATGACAGGGACCAGTTGAGAAGTGACTTCCTCTCTGGACTCCATGTAATTTAGACATTCTTCTTTAACCCTTTCACTGTCCGAACCCCCAAAATGAAACTTACTCTCAGTGTCCAAATTTAAAAAAAAAAAAAAATTATTTCCTTCTGAAATTATAGAGATCTTTTTCTGAAGGTAATGACATCAAAGGTATGAAATTTGATGGAAAACTTGCAGAATTATGCAGATGCAAAATTAGAGGTCAGTGCAGTTTGTGCATGGCAGTTTCACCAAATATGAGTCCTATTTTAAGTCATTCCCATTGTACTAGTCGACCAAACTCTTAGCTATTTTGCTAGTATGCCTTCCATTCCATCAACTGAGCACAAGAAATTGCCCATTCAGCTATGTAAACTATAAAGTGATCAGAATTCAGTAATTTGGCCAATTTTGCACAAAATTAAAAAATATCAGTTTAAAAATAGTCCATAATAAGCAATGTAGACATTCCTGGCACTAAAACAGCATTTCTTCTGTTCATTAATTACATCCCTAGGCCTCTCCTATATTACATGTATTTTCCATTTTGAATTCTTATTCACACAAAAATAGAAGATTTAATCTTTTTCTTAGATAAAAAATATAACCAGGAAATATTGGTCATGGTTTACAGTGTCCTAATAATTGAATCAGACCTATTAAAAACTCATAAAACAGACTGAGGAGTTGTAGGGAGACCCTACAACCCCCATGTTGGCAAAAATTGAATCTTTCTGCTACTTTGAGCTCAATTTCAAGCTACTTCAGTCCTGAAACCAATTAAAATCATCTCTATTTTAGTAAGATATCTTCCATTTTATCAAATGTTACCAAGAAATAGCCAATTAAATCATAAAAACTATCCAAGAAAACACTGCAAAGTCACTGTTTTTAACCATACACATGGTCACAGTTTTGTTTTCCGTCATGCACCGAATGGAGGCAAGATTTTTTTATATTGTGCACTCACTGCACAAACCCATTCTCTCATATAAAGGGCCCAAAAATTTTCTGCTCAGCTCATCTGAGAGGTTTGAGCTCATGGCATTGAACTACGCCGGGGCCTCTGACCTCAGTGACACAGTTTTATGTGACGGTCAGCAAAGAGTTAAAGTAACAATTCTTGATTCTGGGTGTTTCTCATTCCTATTCTCTTAGGTTTAATAATTACTTTTTCCCCTGAGCAGTAATCATTCACTTTTACGTTCTGTTTCTAAAGCAATTGTAATGCTGATTTTTCAGCAACGGATCATCTGGCACCTCTTTTAGTCCAGATAAAATATGAGAGGGAACTCCCTGTCTAAAGTTACTTCAAGCTATTGTTAAAAAGCACCTCATCATAATGTAATCTTCACAGCAATACACCATGTCAAACAAAAACCTGCTTTCATCCAGTTCTGTCCATGTTCTTCTTCAGCCTTCCTGCAACTCTCATATATAATTTATAACATATATTGCCCCATTATATTTCTATTGTAATTTAAGAAACAAATACCTCTCACTCTGCTAAACTTGCTGTATTTTCACCACTTCTTCTCAGTCACTACATAAAATTGAAGATCATTGAACTATTTTAAAGAATATGTAGTTCTTTTGTAATTAACCATTTGCCATTTTCAACTTTTCTTATTGTACTGATGTTTTTTGTTAACTGTCAAGAAATCTTACATAATATGCTATATGTCCCGTTTTAAGTAGTTGCCCAAAATGCAATGCATAACTAGTGGTTTTCTTTTGTGCCTACTTTTGTACTAATTCATGTATATCTACTGCATTTCCCGCAGGGCTCAGAGAAATAAATATTATTATAATTACGAAATTGTAATAACACGATTGCAAACAAATTACAGAATGAGTGACCACACTGGCCTGTGACTTTTAGGACTCTCCCCACCATGGGTTCAAGCCCCACCCATTCTATGATTTTTTATTATTATTATTATTATTATTATTATTATTATTATTATTATTATTATTATTATTATTATTATTATTATTATTATTATTATTATTATTATTATTAATATTATTAAACACTTATTACATTACCATTACAGTTAGTGCTATATACAGGATTTATACTTGTACCCCAACTTTTAGTGATAAACAAAAAACACTAATAACAATCAACTGAAGAAACACCATCTACTACAAACTGGGTGTTCAACTTTAAACCTCAGCCTATTAACAGTATGAAAATACACTACTCATACCAGCTATAATAAAACCAAAAGGCTGAGAGGGAGTGCACAATAATTGACCAAAACGTATGGACGAATATACTAGCCCCCCTTAAACGGTTATAATCACAGACACCACTCCCCCACCTTCCTCCTAACAATATAGACCTATTCTCTTTGCTGATGGCACAATTTTTGTCGCTCCCACCTTAATCCTAAACCATTTTAACGAAGAGCTCATAAAAATATCAACCTGGATGACTACCAATAAACTTAAACTGAACACTGACAAAACCTAATATCTATTATGTTTGGGAGCAGATAAAGTGATGCCCAACTCATTATGATTATCAATACTCTTATTGCTAAATATAATGGGGAACATTTCTGGGTCTGCACCTTGACAAACTTGAAATTCAACCCCCATATCAACACAACAAAAAAAATATCTAAAACAGTTGGCATCCTTTCAAAGGTATGGTATTATGTACCCCAAACTGCACAACTTCATTATACTATTCACTAATCTCCCTACCTCACCTATGCTATTTGTGGGGATCCCCAAACAGTTCACCTATAAACCAACAAACTGCAGTATGAATGATCACACATTCTACTACTAGACAACACTTCCCCACTCTTCGAGAAACCTACTCACTATAAAAAACATTCCCCCTTACTACTGTGCATCTTATTTTGAACAATAAATTCTAATACTAATCCCAACCTGGAAGACTTTTTTGATGTTGCAACAGGACCCATTGACAAAAACTAGGCAAAAAAATCTCTATAAAATTATAAAATTAAATCTCTTCAAAAATTCAGTGTACAAAAAAGGTCCCAAAATCGGGAACACACCTGGAAATCTAAAACCACTGTCCAGCAAGCATTTTAAAAACTATCATTAACCCTTTCACCGTATGGTGTTTTTAAACCCCAAAATTCTAGCGGCTTCAAATCTGGGGAAAAGCTGGTAGACCTACAGGGAGAGAATATTGTGGGTCAGTGTGCACAGTATAAATGGGGGAAAAACAACTGCCCGTTTTTTTGGATTAAAATGCTGATTTTGGGTGTTTTTTCGTATGGTTTTTATGGTTATATTCTCTTTTTCTTGGTCTCATTTGATAGAATGGATGATATTTTGAAATAGAATTATTTTGATTGGTTTACATGAAAAGTCCCTTAAAATTGAGCTCAAAGTAGTAGAAATGTTCAATTTTGCCATTGTTCAAGAGTAAAAAAATGCGCACCGTCCAATACGTGTCCATCTGGCCATCTAATATGCAGCCCAAAAGGGTTGACATTATTTATACAGGCCCCAAAAAACCATTCGCTCTATTCACCCCCTATCTAACACACAATGCACACTTGCGGGAAAGCCCAACCCCCCTCCCCCCCAAAACCTTCTTTACCCCCCCCAAACCCCGGGAATGCCCCCTACCCCCTTCCTTCCCCAATAGATTTATCGCTCCCCAGTCATTCTACTTTGTTCCATTCTTTTAAAAAGCCAAACCACCTCAACAGACCCTTTCAGCCCTCTGACAAATTTTGTGTTCCACCCTCCTCCTAATTTCCACCTACAAACTCTGCATAATATTTACACCCCCATTTCCCCTTAGACATGACATCTCCACTGCCTCCAGCAAACCCCTCACTGCAGAAATTTAAAACCCCAAGCTTCACACCCATATAAAGTGTTGGTCCACAAACTCTCGTACTTTCCCCTTTTTTGCCTCCATGGATAACGTTCTTTGTCTCCATGATACCTCAACGCCCCACTCTTTTTTTTTCCTTCATCAGTTCTTGGTTAACCTCATCCTTCATATCCCCATCCACTGACAAGTCAACTCCCAAATATCTAAAAACATTACTTCTTCCATACCCCCTCCTTCAATGTGATATCCAATTTTCTTTATCTAAATTTTTTGATACCCTCATCTTTTTATTTTCTATGTTCATTTTCAACTTTCTGCCTTTACACACCCCCCCAAAACTCATCCACTAACCTTTGCAACTTTAAACCCCCCAAAAGCACAGTATCATCAGAAAAAAGTAACTGTGTCAACTCTCTTTTTGTATTTGATTCCCCATAATTTAATCCCCCCCCCTCTCCCCATCTATAAATATTTTAAAACAACCAGGTGACTTACACATCCCTGTCTAAGACCTACTTTTCGGGGAAGAAATCCCCCTCCTGCACACCCTAACCTGAGTCTCACTATCCTCATAAAAACTCTTACAGCATTTATAACTTACTAAATATTCCTACTTGCAACATCTGCCCATTGCCCCCTTATCCACTCTATCATATGCCTTTTTAAACCCAAAAAAATGAAGTAACTTCCCTCCCTTTTATCAAAATTGTTACATCTACAGTGGACCCTGGGATTCGAATACCCGGAAATCTTTTATGTAAGTATAATTTTGAAAGTTCTTGTGGAAATGTATTTTTGGGGGGCTGAAAAGATAACCTACGTGAAATTTTTCCTTAAGGGAGTAAAACGTTCTGGCACTTGAGCAGACTTCAGGAGTGAAGTTTTTGAAACTGGGGGTCCACTTATAGCTTCAATGTAAACACCTGATCTACATATCCCTTACTCATTCTAAAGCCTCCTTGCTCATCTGCAATCCTGGTCTCTGTCTTACCTCTAATTCTTTCAATAATAACCTTACCATACACTTTACCTGGTATACTCAGTTAACTTATTCCCCTATAATTTTACAATCTCTTTTTTCCTCCACCCATGCCCAGTCATACTAGCCAATGCTATAAATGCAGAATTACAGAAAATATCTACCTGGGAAAGACTAACACGCTTTCTCTAATGTTTATAAACCTATTTATTCAGTTTGGGAACAGAGCTACAAATGTTCCATTAACATAAGATAAATGGATCACTTGTCCCAAAACCCCAGAGGGGAAAAATTTTGGGGAAACCAGCTTGACAGTGGTCAAATTTCAAAACATATAAACAAATTTCTAAGAAAGTCTCCAAGACTTAGGAATACTATCCATGATAAGGTACTATGTTTCCCTAACCAGCCCCCTTTTCCTGTATCACTACCATTTACCCCCATCTCACCTATGGAATCGGGATGGGGCTCCCAAAAATAAATCATCTCAGACCATTAATAACACAACAAAAGGCTGCAGTCCAAATGATAACAAATTACCCCAAACATACCCACCAATATTCAAAAAGTCTAAACTTTTTACCATACAAGACATCCATACTTTTACAGTGCCTATTACATACATAGAACACTAAACTCAAATATTAACCCACCACTAAAATTCTCCTTACCAACTTTAAAGGACACATGAAAAACCAAAGGCCCGATCACAAATGATGTACCCCACGTCCACCCCACAATGAAAAAATGTACATTAAAGGCCCAAAATTTGGAATTCATTCCAATTACCAAAGAAACCCTGTCTTACATCAATTCAAAAACCCCAAAAACCACCTACTCACCCAAACTAAAAACCCAATACAGTAGTCCCGGCCCGGTTTCCCGAATTTCTCAACCCCGAAAATTTACTTTCCCTTTAAAAAATAATGTCACGAGGTTAGTCTATTTCGACCCCCAAAAAATTTTCAACAGCACTTACGAAATACACTTTTCATAAATGTTCGAGTTTGGAGATGCAGAAAAACCCAGGGACCAATGTTAACATTACCTACAAAGTTAATAAATTACTTTTCCCCTGCCTCAAAATAACATTTTCACTGTGTTACTCCCTACTTAAAAACCCCCCACTTTAAATTGCTCAAAAAAAAATTTTTCTCAAACATAATCTAGTGCAAATGTTGAAACTTATATCTCATAAATGTATAAACCTGTTAAATTAATGCAATCTAATCTAACTTTGTTCCTACAGCATTACCAAATAAAGAAATCCATTCTCATGTCCCTTGTACCCTTGTAACTCATCTAATGACCATAAAAACTTATTGCAACACAAATAATTGCTTTGATTTTTTGATCTGTTTTTAAAAATTAACTAAAAAAATAAATTATTATGTTGACATATTATAAAACTGTAATGATTCAAAATTAAAAAACTATTTGCCCCAAAAATGTTATGTTAAAATTTATAGCTTAAATACTAACTATATTATAGTAAATTGTTTACTATAATTTTTACCATTTAGTTCTTTTAAATTTTAATCTGCCCACAATGCTTTGCATATTGGGGGCTTTTAGCCCCCTTTTATAATTTAAAACCCTTTGTACATCTTTGTATCATGTAAAAAAACTATTATTATTATTTTTAAAGGGGCCCCCAGTTTAAAAACTTCACTCCTGAAGTCTGCTCAAGTGCCATTAAACAAATTTACTCCCTTAAAGGGAAAAATGTCACGTAGGTTAGTCTATTTCAGACCCCAAAAATACTTTTCCACAAGCACTTACAATTTATACTTACATAAATGTACGTTTTCCGGTTTACGAAACTGGGGGATCCACTGTACTTAAGTAAGGCTCAAAGGGAAGCATGGGTTAGACACAGTTACCATTAAACCAAAAAAATTTTAAAAAGGGGTAACTAATATGTCAAGGACCATTATAATTTTGCAACAAAATTTTTTTTTTTTTTTTTTTTTTTTTTTTTTTTTTTTTTTTTTTTTTTTTTTTTTTTTTTTTTTTTTTTTTTTTTGGGGGGGGGGGGGGGGGGGGGGGGGGGGGGGGGGGGGAATGAATTACTCAATCGGGGTCCACTGTTTTAGATGATTTCCCCGTTTATTGATATATACATCAAAAATTTAAACTTTAAAAAATATAAAAATGTTATAAAGGGTAAAAAGGGTGACATTAAAAAAATATCAAAATGGTGAAAAAACCCATACCATTATATAGCCCTTGTTTAGTGACGAATTCGTTTACTGACATGGTCTTAGGAACGGAACTCTGTCATTAAGTGAAGAGGGCTGCTTTGTTTTGTCGTATCCTGCCTCCTTCCTTCCTCTATCTGCTCTGCCTCTATGTCTGCTTCCCCTGCCCTGCCCACCCCTGGCCTGCCTTGCCTTGCCTGCTGCCATTCCCATTCTTTCCCTCCCTCCTGTAATGTTTGTTTTGCAGGGGGTTCTCATCGGAACCCGTCCGGGGGCCCATGCCCACCGGTTTGGTCGAACCCGATTCTATTTTACCCATAAGAAATAATGGAAATAAAATTAACCTTTCCAACATCCAAAAGTATTAAAATAAAATTTTTTTTTAGAATTTTTTGACATTAAATTAAACAAAATTTTATAAAAAATTAAAAAATAAATAGTACAATAACAGGACGGGAGGAGGGAGAAGGTGGAGTAGTATGCTAGTTTTTGGGAAAGGGGGAATCCCTGTCCATTAACACTGCAGGTACCAAGTTCTTTCTGGAGTTATTCCTTTTTCTTTTAATGCCACTAGGACCAGCTTAGAGTCATGGCCCCCTCTCTAACCAAAAATCTGTCCGGGGAGCTCTGTGTTTGGCGGTTTTTAAAATGTCCCTAAAATGTGACAAGACATTGTCATTAAACATGTCGCATACACGGCGTGAAACATCTTGGTTAGGGTGATAATCATACATAAATGTCTGCACATTAGTCCATTGGGCACAAATCTCCTTAATTTTTGAAGAAGGCACCTTCTTCCATCTCGGTTCCACCTCCTCCTTCTCTGGACCATTTTCCTGAACTGTGGTCTGTTGTTGCTGTTGAAGCTCTTGCAGATCTTCAGTGTTAGCTCTTCATTGTGCTCCTCCACCAACTGTTCCACATCCTGGGTACAAACATCCAACCCCATGGACTTGCCCAGTTCCACAATTTCTTGCACAACAGGCTCAGGCTCAGGGTTCTGAGGCTCAGCCCCAAAACCTTCAAAATCTAGGACACAGTCTGGCCACAATTTTCTCCAGGCAGAGTTCAAAGTCCTGGTAGTCACCCCCTCCCAAGCCTTACCTATAAGGTTTACACAATGCAGGATATGGAAAGGATCTTTCCAAAACTCTTTTAGGGTCATATCCATGTCTGTGGTCACATCAAAGCACTTTTGAAACATTGCTTTGGTGTAGAGTTTTTAAAGTTGCAAATGACCTGCTGGTCCATGGGCTGGAGGAGAGGAGTGGTATTAGGGGGCAAGAACTTCACTTTGATGAACTCACAGCCCTGCACAATTTCCTCTGCCAAGTCGGGAGGATGACCAGGAGCATTGTCCATTATCAGGAGGCACTTAAGGGGAAATATTTTCCTCAAGATATTTCTTCACACTGGGGCCAAACACGTTTTAAACCAATAAAGGGAAAAATTTTCCCCCAGTAAATCCCTTTTTTTTTGGCATCTGCCAAACACTCGGGATTTTCAGAATGATACACCAGTAAAGGCTTCACTTTGCAATCAAAATGGCATTAGCAAAATCATGAGAGTTAGCCTGTCTTTCATAGGCTTATGTCCTGGCTGTGCCTTTTTTTTTTAATGTGGTCCTGTTTATTTTTTTCCCAAAAACAGGCCTTTTTTAAATTGAACACTTGTTGGGGTTAATTTTTAGCCTCTATGTCCCCCGGGAAATTATTGAAATTTTTTTCAGCAGCACTTTGTCAGAACTGGCAGCCTCAAAAACCCTCCAACACATGTATGCCACTTCGCTTCTTAAATCTGTAAAACCCAGCCTTTGCTGGTTTAAATTTGTTCACTTCAGCCCCCCTTTTCTTGATGAGATCATTGCAACTCCCTTTTTTTTAATATTATTGCCCTAACACTATCTCCTGCTAACTTTTTTGATCCACACCCAACAAAGTTTCCACTTTTTCCAGCACTTGAGACTCTGTTTTGTGACCATATTATTTCAAAACAGATCCTTGATTTCCTTTTTTGGCCAAAATCGAAAAATGGTTGAATTTTCCATAGAGCCTGGCCGCTCAGTGACACGCACTCCATTTCGATTTTGTATCATCTCCTTTTCAATTCTATATTTTGACATTCTTTACCACAGGCTTGGTAGGGTTTTTGGGGGCCCCGGTTTTTTTAGCAGTTGCAAGCACAAAAAACATTGGAATAATAAAAAATATGGATGAATCGGGGTTTATGCCCCTTGAAACAAAAACACTGAGTGCCTGGGCGCCCAGCTGGGCCACGGCCCGCGTCGGCCGGACGGAAAACCAACTCGCCCAACCCAGTGGCCCCCTAATACCGACCCAAAAAAAATTGAAAAACCCGGAACACCGATGGCCAGCCCCGATCCGGGACACCAGGTTCCCGGTGGCCCCGGGGGTTGAAACCAAATGGAAATTGTAAGTAAAATTTTTGTAAGTTCTTTGGAAGTATTTTTTTGGGGTCGAAAAACAACCTCGTGAAATTTTTCCAAGGGGGAAAATTTTTTGGTAAGGCATGAGCAGACTTCAGGGGAAGTTTTTCAAACTGGGGGTCCTGATATTTATAACTCTCAATAGCAAGAGTTGGGCCCTGATATCATACTGGTCAGTGGCAGGTCATAGAGTTTTTTATATATACATGGAATCTTTGGGGTTATTGCAGTTTATGGTTTTTTATACATTATTGTACTGTATAGGAATCACAGTAATTTTAAAACCCGGGAAATAAAGATAAATATACAGGGACCCCAAAAAGCAAAATTATTCCAAACCTGCCAATGCCATTACCATCAATTTACTCCTTAAAAAAATGGCAATAGGTTATTCTGTCAGACCCCAAAAAAACCTTAAAAAAAGCATTTACAATTTTACTTACATGGGGCCTTTTGGGCCATTCTTTTTTAAAATTAAATGTTTGTGGGAATTAAAATTTTTTTGGGTGCATCAAAACCCTTTTAAGAGATATTTTGGGAAATTAAGGTTAATAAATTCAAAGGTTTTTAAAATTTCAATTCCAAAAAAATTTTATTTTAAGTGAAGTTTTAAAGAGGGGCAGTCTAATTTGGTTCTTATTTATTCATCAGGTACAACGCCTGGCAGCATTCAAGGCCCCCTTAAAAAACCCCATTAATGTCTTGAACTGTTAGCAGTTTTTCTTAATTTTTTTTCCCCCTTCCTTTTTTTTTGGGGCAATTGCCTTGGCTGATTCTCAGAATATAGAAATAATATGATAAAGCCCTGCATTTAGTTCCTGGTAAGTTAGTATTCTTTTTTATTTTATAATAATAATAATAATAATAAATTTTTATTTCAATGCATGTTACAAGTGTCATTGTTATTGGTAGTTCAATTATAAAACTGTAACAAGGGAGCCACTGGCATGCCATGGCATTAGGGGGACTTTTTCTAAAGATTATTCACTAAAGACTTAATGCTAGAGAAATTGATTGAGTTTATTCTAGTTCTGTATTATTTAAAATTTCAATCTGATTATACATACAATAAAAAGACAATACAAAGAAATTGGGGGAGTTTAGTCTAGTTGTTATTTTAATTCAAGTTACAGTATGTTTATGATACTAGTATAATAACAATATAGAAAATTTATTGAGTTTCTTCAGTTATATATTATATTTCTATTTAACAAAATATGATACTATAATATTTAAATGAACAAAGATGATATGATATTGAACAAGTGTTGGGGGATGACATATAAATTGAGTTTATCTTTAAATAAAATAACATTAGGTTTGAAAGTTTGTTACAGATGAGTATTTAGTATAGGGGAGAGGGATTTTTTAAAAGTCTTGAATTGTTTTTGGCAAGGTTAACTTAATATTTACTGGTAATGAATTCCCGATTCGGGGGCCCCTTTTTGTGCATAAAATTTTTCATTGGTTATATGGACCGGGGATGTCAAAAAATGATCTGTGTCTTGTGTCATGGTCGGGGCCATTAAAGTTGTTGTTGAGAATTTTGACGGAGGGTTGATATTAGCATGTAGAGTTTTAT
>WNWK01047549.1:0-13886 GCA_009830355.1 Cherax destructor | reverse complement strand
TTTTTAATCGTTAAACGTAAACAATAATATTTTTTTTTACTATGTTTCTATTCTGTATATAAGAATTACATTAAACTTTTAGAAAATCTCAAGAGTCACTAAAGATATAATTGGGAATTATAAACTTTAAAATATTTAAGAATTTTTTTTTTAAATTTTAAAAAACTGAAAAAACACCTACATAACATTTTTTCGCTAGACAAAACTGATAAAAAAAAGTCTTTAATTACAAAACTAAGCAAAATAATTTTACGCAGTATGTCCCAATGTAATTATTGAAAATTTATTTTGAAAACTCTAGGGTTATAAATTATTATTTATATTCAACTAAATAAAAAAAATTATTATATGAAAGGGTCCACCTCGGGTACAAATTGTGGGACCCATAGCCTCGGAGAAGTGGATAAAAAGGCTTCAAGAAAGAATATTTGGATTTCTTCCTGATGCCATTTGAATATTCCACTTCTACCACCCCATCTTTTTTTTTTTTTTTTACCAATAGGTATATTTTATTACATAATATGGTACAAAAGATTTAAGAGATACTGTTGATATAAAGATGGAAGTATCATTTCTCCCTGTAATTATAAGAATTACCTTGGCAGTGGGAGGCAGACCACCATGCCTAGCCCTTCTAGGGCAGGGTAGGCGCCAAAGCTAGAGCTTGCAACCATCTTCAGCTCGCAAGACTGCAGTTCCCATCAGCCTCCCTGGGTCAGGGAAGATGGCAGACCACAGAGGCCAAGCTTCTCCCTACGAGCCCCGTGCTGGTGGGGAATGTGGCTAGGCCTGGGGACAGTTGGTCCCAACGATGATGGGGTACTTGAACCTCCTCCCATGGAAGACATAGTATAGTACAATAACTCTCTGTGTTATCTATAATAAAACGAGCAATTGAATCTTTGTTGACACGTCAAAATTTACGATATTTTGGGAATTACATATCTTAAATACATACAGTATGTGGGTTAAATGACTCAACAAAATAAAAATTAGTTAGACTGTTGGGTTTAGTCCTGACTCTTTCTCTTCTCCTTCAGCTCTTCCTCTCACCGGCTATTCTTCGTCTGTCCCCACTCGCCCCTAGTGGGTCCTTACCTGAGAGTCTGAACAAACTAACTAGCTTACCACCACTCAGGAATCCATCCATCTATCTTGCCAATGAACGCTATGCAGCTGGGTTTAGCCCTGGCTCTTTCTCTCCATCCTATCATAAAAACTCCTCTCACCCACTATTCTTCGTCTATCAAATCTCCCTTTCAACCCTTTATGGGTCTTACCTGAGAGTATTCGTTCGTTCGTTTTAGAAAATACATATTTAAAAATATAATTAATGAAAATTTATTTTAAAAACTCTAGTGTTATAAATTATTATTCATATTCAACTAAATAAATTAATTTATTATATGAAAGTATCATTTCTCCCTGTAATTATGATAATTACCTGGCAGTGGGAGGCAGACCACCATGCCTAGTCCTTCTAGGGCAGGGTAGGCGCCAAAGGTAGAGCTTGTTACCATCTTCAGCTCGCAAGACTGCACTTCCCATCAGTCTCCCTGGGACGGGGAAGATGGCAGACCAGAGAGGCTTAGCTTCTCCCTACAAGCCCCGTGCTGATGGGGAATGTGGCTAGGCCTGAGTACAGTTGGTCCCAACGATGAGGGGGTACTTGTACCTCCTCCAATGGGAGACATAGGTCTCTGATACTCCCATGACAGGGAGCCGGAGCCGGGTCGCCATCTGGAATAGACCCAGACCGGGAGAATTCCCGGTGAATCAACACCTCCTCCTCTTCCTGGCTGTAATAATGGAAGAGAAACAACTGCAAGATGGAGAGGAAATCAGGTTGAATCCCAAGATGATTATTTCACCTGCGTTGAGGAACCTTCATAGATGATGCTGGGGTACATCAGTGGATGCTAGGGAAGATCAGTGGATGTTGGGGTAGATTAGTGGATGCTGGGGTAGATTAGTGGATGCTGTGGTAGATCAGTGGATGATGTGATAGATCAGTGAATGCTGGGGTAGATCAGTGGATGCTGGAGTAGAGCAGTGAATGCTGGGGTAGATAAGTGGATGCTGGGGTAGATCAGTGAATGCTGGGGTAGATCAGTGGATGCTGGGGTAGATCAGTGAATGCTGGGGTAGAGCAGGGGATGCTGGGGTAGAGCAGTGACATCTGGGGTAGATCAGTGGATGCTAGGTTAGATCAGTGAATGCTGGGGTAGATCAGTGACTGCTGGGGTTTAACAGTGAATACTGGGGTAAATCATTGAATCCTGGGGTAGATCAGTGGATCATCCTGGGTGTTAGTGGACTTGTGTGGGTGCCATCCTGAGTGTTAGTGGACTGGTGTGGGTCGCATCCTAGGTGTTAGTGGACTGGTGTGGGTCACATTCTGTGTGTTAGTGGACCGGTGTTGGTGGCATCCTGGGTGTTAATGGACTGGTGTGGGTGGCATCCTGGTTGTTAGTGGACTGATGTGTGTGGCATCCTGTGTGGTATTGAACTAGTGTGGGTGGCATCCTGGGTGTTAGTGGAATTATGTGGGTGGCATCCTAAGTGTTAGTGGACTGGAGTGGGTCGCATCCTGGGTGTTAATGGACTGGTGTGGGTCGCATCCTAGGTGTTAGTGGACTGGTGTGGGTCACATTCTGTGTGTTAGTGGACTGGTGTGGGTCGCATCCTGGGTGTTAATGGACTGGTGAGGGTGGCATCCTGGGTGTTAGTGGACTGATCTGTGTGGCATCCTTGGTGGTATTGAACTAGTGTGGGTGGCATCCTGGGTGTTAGTGTACTTTTGTGGGTGACATCCTAGGTGTTAGTGGACTGGAGGGGGTCGCATCCTGGGTGCTAGTGTGTCGTGTCAGTATATATATATACACTTGTATGGTATATCTTTATACAGCCGGTCCCTTTGCGTGTGACGTCACGGTACCCGCTGACGTCAGAGGCTCAGCGCATGTGCACAGCCTATCATAGGCAGACTGCCTCACTAACGTTAGACCTACAGCCGAGACAGACGGTGTGCTGGACTCTCCTTTAACTTACTGTAAATATACCGTAACCATCCAACAAGGAGTATCTTTGACCTCCTATATATCTCTCCCAAGACCCACACGACAAGTGGACCAGTGTGGGTGGCATCCTGGGTGTTAGTGGACTGGTGTGGGAGGCATCCTGGGTGTTAATCTTATAAGTTCAGTTCAGTTCAGACTCTCAGGTAAGGACCCACTAGGGGCGAGGGGGAAGTGGGGACAGAAGAAGAATAGCCGGTGAGAGGAAGAGCTGAAGGAGAAGAGAAAGAGTCATGACTAAACCCAACAGTCTAACTACTATTTTTTCTTATAAGACATATTTGAGGTAAATTAGAAACTAACTTAATTTTTAATAATAAATGATACTAAATACTGTACATGTATTATAGTACAATAACTCTCTGTGCTATCTATAATAAAACGAGCAATTGAATCTTTGTTGACACGTCAAAATTTACGATATTTTGGGAATTACATATCTTAAATACATACAGTATGTGGGTTAAATGACTCAACAACAAAAAAAATATATTAGTTAGACTTCAAAATATGTTTTTTTTTTATTCGTTAAACGTAAACAATAATATTTTTTTTTACTATGTTTCTATTCTGTATATAAGAATTACATTAAACTTTTAGAAAATCTCAAGATTCACTTAAATATAATTGTGAATTATAAGCATTAAAATATTTTTTAATTTTTTTTTAAATTTTAAAAGATTGAAAAAACACCTGCATAACATTTTAATGATACACAAAACTGGTAAAAAAAAGTCTTTAATAAAAAAAACTAAGCAAATAAATTATACGCAGTACCTGCCAATATAATTATTGAAAATGTATTTTGAAAACTCTAGGGTTATGAAGAATTATTTACATTCAACTAAATAAAATAATTTATTATATGAAAGTATCATTTCTCCCTGTAATTATAAGAATTACCTTGGCAGTGGGAGGCAGACCACCATGCCTAGCCCTTCTAGGGCAGGGTAGGCGCTAAAGCTAGAGCTTGCTACCATCTTCAGCTCGCAAGACTGCAGTTCCCATCAGCCTCCCTGGGTCAGGGAAGATGGCAGACCACAGAGGCCAAGCTTCTCCCTACGAGCCCCGTGCTGGTGGGGAATGTGGCTAGGCCTGGGGACAGTTGGTCCCAACGATGATGGGGTACTTGAACCTCCTCCCATGGAAGACATAGGTCTCAGATACTCCCACGACAGGGAGCCGAAGCCGGGTCGCAATCTGGAATAGACCCAGACTGGGAGAATTCCTGGTGAATCAACACCTCCTCCTCCTCCTGGTTGTAATAATGGAAGAGAAACAACTGCAAGATGGAGAGGAAATCAGGTTGAATCCCAAGATGATTATTTCACCTGCGTAGAGGAACCTTCATAGATGATGCTGGGGTAGATCACTGGATGCTGGGGTAGATTAGTGACTGCTGGGGTAGATCAGTGACTGCTGGGGTAGATTAAATGACACTGGAGTACATCAGTGGATGCTAGGGAATATCAGTGGATGCTGGGGTAGATAAGTGGATGCTGGGGTAGATTAGTTGATGCTGGGGTAGATCAGGGAATGACAGCGTAGATCAGTGGATGCTAGGGAAGATCAGTGGATGCTGTTGTAGATCAGTGAATGCTGGGATAGATTAGTGAATGCTGGGGTAGATCAGTGGATGCTGGAGTAGAGCAGTGACTGCTGGGGTAGATCAGTGGATGCTGGGATAGATCAGTGATTGCTGGGGTAGATCAATGACTGCTGGGGTGCATCAGTGAATGCTGGGGTAGATCAGTGGATGCTGGGGTAGATCAGTGGATGCTGGGGTAGATCAGTGAATGCTGGGGTAGATCAGTGGATGCTGGGGTAGATCAGTTAATGCAGGGGTAGATTAGTGGATGCTGGGGTAGAGCAGATATCTGGGGTAGAGCAGATATCTGGGGTAGATCAGTGGATGCTAGGTTAGATCAGTGAATGCTTGAGTAGATAAGTGACTACTGGGGTTGAACAGTGAATGCTGGGGTAAATCCTTTAATCCTGGGGTAGATCAGTGGATCATCCTGGGTGTTAGTGGACTTGTGTGGGTGCCATCCTGAGTGTTAGTGGACTGGTGTGGGTCGCATCCTAGGTTTTAGTGGACTGGTGTGGGTTACATCCTAGGTGTTAGTGGACTGGTGTGGGTGGCATCCTGGGTGTTAGTGGACTGGTGTGGGTGGCATTCTGGGTGTTAGTGGACTGGTGTGAGTGGCATCCTGGGTGTTAATCTTATAAGACATATTTGAGGTAAATTAAAAACTAACTTAATTTTTAATAATAAAAGATACAAAATACTGAACATGTATTATAGTACAATAACTCTCTGTGTTATCTATAATAAAACGAGCAATTGAATCTTTGTTGACAAGTCAAAATTTACGATATTTTGGGAATTACATATCTTAAATACATACAGTATGTGGGTTAAATGACTCAACAAAATAAAAATTAGTTAGACTGTTGGGTTTAGTCCTGACTCTTTCTCTTCTTCAGCTCTTCCTCTCACCGGCTATTCTTCTTCTGTCCCCACTTCCCCCTCGCCCCTAGTGGGTCCTTACCTGTGAGTCTGAACTAACTACCACAAGACTGTTGGGTTTAGTCCTGACTCTTTCTCTTCTCCTTCAGCTCTTCCTCTCACCGGCTGTTCTTCTTCTGTCCCCACTTCCCCCTCGCCCCTAGTGGGTCCTTACCTGTGAGTCTGAACTAACTAACACAAGACTTTTGGGTTTAGTCCTGACTCTTTCTCTTCTCCTTCAGCTCTTCCTCTCACCGGCTATTCTTCGTCTGACCCCACTCGCCCCTAGTGGGTTCTTACCTGAGAGTCTGAACTAACTAACTAACTTACCATCACTCAGGAATCCATCCATCTATCTTGCCAATGAACGCTATGCAGCTGGGTTTAGCCCTGGCTCTTTCTCTCCTTCCTATCATAAAAACACCTCTCACCCACTATTCTTCGTCTATCAAATCTCCCTTTCAACCCTTTATGGGTCTTACCTGAGAGTATTCGTTCGTTCGTTTTAGAAAATACGTATTTAAAAATATAATTAATGAAAATTTATTTTGAAAACTCTAGGGTTATAAATTATTATTCATATTCAACTAAATAAATTAATTTATTATATGAAAGTATCATTTCTCCCTGTAATTATGATAATTACCCGGCAGTGGGAGGCAGACCACCATGCCTAGCCCTTCTAGGGCAGGGTAGGCGCCAAAGGTAGAGCTTGCTACCATCTTCAGCTCGCAAGACTGCACTTCCCATCAGTCTCCCTGGGACGGGGAAGATGGCAGACCAGAGAGGCTTAGCTTCTCCCTACAAGCCCCGTGCTGATGGGGAATGTGGCTAGGCCTGGGTACAGTTGGTCCCAACGATGAGGGGGTACTTGTACCTCCTCCCATGGAAGACATAGGTCTCTGATACTCCCATGACAGGGAGCCGGAGCCGGGTCGCCATCTGGAATAGACCAAGACCGGGAGAATTCCCGGTGAATCAACACCTCCTCCTCCTCCTGGCTGTAATAATGGAAGAGAAACAACTGCAAGATGGAGAGGAAATCAGGTTGAATCCCAAGATGATTATTTCACCTGCGTTGAGGAACCTTCATAGATAATGCTGGGGTAGATCACTGGATGTTGGGGTAGATTAGTGGATGCTGGGGTAGATTAGTGGATGCTGTGGTAGATCAGTGGATGATGTGATAGATCAGTGAATGCTGGGGTAGATCAGTGGATGCTGGAGTAGAGCAGTGAATGCTGGGGTAGATAAGTGGATGCTGGGGTAGATCAGTGAATGCTGGGGTAGATCAGTGGATGCTGGGGTAGATCAGTGAATGCTGGGGTAGAGCAGGGGATGCTGGGGTAGATCAGTGGATGCTGGAGTAGAGCAGTGTCTGCTGTGGTAGATCAGTGGATGCTGGGATAGATCAGTGATTGCTGGGGTAGATCAATGACTGCCGGGGTGCATCAGTGAATGCTGGGGTAGATCAGTGGATGCTGGGGTAGATCAGTGGATGCTGGGGTAGATCAGTGAATGCTGGGGTAGATCAGTGGATGCTGGGGTAGATCAGTTAATGCAGGGGTAGATTAGTGGATGCTGGGGTAGAGCAGATATCTGGGGTAGATCAGTGGATGCTAGGTTAGATCAGTGAATGCTTGGGTAGATAAGTGACTACTGGGGTTGAACAGTGAATGCTGGGGTAAATCCTTTAATCCTGGGGTAGATCAGTGGATCATCCTGAGTGTTAGTGGACTGGTGTGGGTCGCATCCTAGGTTTTAGTGGACTGGTGTGGGTTACATCCTAGGTGTTAGTGGACTGGTGTTGGTGGCATCCTGGGTGTTAGTGGACTGGTGTGGGTGGCAGCCTGGGTGTTAGTGGACTGGTGTGGGTGGCATCCTCGGTGTTAATCTTATAAGACATATTTGAGGTAAATTAAAAACTAACTTAATTTTTAATAATAAAAGATACTAAATACTGAACATGTATTATAGTACAATAACTCTCTGTGTTATCTATAATAAAACGAGCAATTGAATCTTTGTTGACACTTCAAAATTTACGATATTTTGGGAATTACATATCTTAAATACATACAGTATGTGGGTTAAATAAGAACATAAGAAAGAAGGAACACTGCAGCAGGCCTACTGGCCCATGCGAGGCAGGTTCAAGTCTCCCGCCGGCTTAAGCCAATGCCCTGACCCAGCCAGGTCAGGTTACATTCACTTAAGGAAGGAGCACGGCATCTGACCTAGTAGCACAAACTAGTCAGGTCCAACTCACACCCACCCGCACCCACTCATATATTTATCTAGCCTATTTTTAAAACTACACAACGTTTTAGCCTCTATAACTGTACTCGGGAGTTTGTTCCACTCATCGACAACTCTATTACCAAACCAATGCTTTCCTATATCCTTCCTGAATCTGAATTTATCCAACTTAAAGCCATTGCTTCGAGTCCTGTCAATACAAGATATTTTTAGCACGCTATTTACATCCCCTTTATTTATTCCTGTTTTCCATTTTTATACCTCAATCATATCCCCCCTAATTCTACGCCTTTCTAGAGAGTGCAGATTCAGGGCCCTCAGTCTATCCTCATAGGGAAGATTTCTGATACATGGAATCAACTTAGTCATCCTCCTTTGTACGTTTTCCAGAGCATTTATATCCATTCTGTAATACGGTGACCAAAACTGTGCAGCATAATCTAGATGAGGCCTAACCAAGGATATATAGAGTTAAAGAACAACCTGAGGACTCCTATTATTTATGCTTCTTGATATGAAGCCAAGGATTCTGTTTGCTTTATTGCGAACACTTATGCACTGTTGTCTTGGTTTTAGATTACTGCTAACCAGAACTCCTAAATCCTTTTCACAATCAGTAGTATTAAGATCTACATTTTTTAGTTTATATGTGGCATGGTTATTGTCCTGTCCAATATTTAGAACTTTGCATTTATCTATATTAAACTGCATCTGCCACTTCTCCGACCACTGCATCAGTCTATTCAAATCTTCCTGGAGTGCTCTAATGTCCTCATTTGAATGAATTGGACGGCCTATTTTGGTGTCATCGGCAAACTTGCTTATGTCGCTATTTATTCCCTCATTTATGTCGTTTATGTAGATTGTGAACAACAAGGGGCCCAATACTGACCCCTGTGGAACACCACTTGTGACGCTTCCCCACTCTGATTTCTCCCCATTTATGCAAACTCTCTGCTGCCTATTTGTCAACCATGCCTCTATCCAGGAAAAAATTTCTCCTCCTATTCCGTGTGCCTTAATTTTACTCAATAGTCTCTGATGTGGGACTCTATCAAAAGCCTTACTGAAGTCCATATACACAATATCATATTCATTACCATGATCTACCTCCTCAAATACCTTAGTGAAAAAAGTTATTAAATTTGTAAGGCAGGAACGCCCTTTTGTAAAACCGTGCTGAGATTCGTTGATTAATTTATGCTTTTCAAGATGGCTGCGAATTAGACTGTTGGGTTTAGTCCTGACTCTTTCTCTTCTCCTTCAGCTCTTCCTCTCACCGGCTATTCTTCTTCTGTCCCCACTTCCCCCTCGCCCCTAGTGGGTCCTTACCTGTGAGTCTGAACTAAAAACACAAGACTGAAGTAGTTAGACTGTTGGGTTTAGTCCTGACTCTTTCTCTTCTCCTTCAGCTCTTCCTCTCACCGGCTGTTCTTCTTCTGTCCCCACTTCCCCCTCGCCCCTAGTGGGTCCTTACCTGTGAGTCTGAACTAACTAACACAAGACTGTTGGGTTTAGTCCTGACTCTTTCTCTTCTCCTTCAGCTCTTCCTCTCACCGGCTATTCTTCGTCTGTCCCCACTCGCCCCTAGTGGGTCCTTACCTGAGAGTCTGAACTAACTAACTAACTTACCACCACTCAGGAATCCATCCATCTATCTTGCCAATGAACGCTATGCAGCTGGGTTTAGCCCTGGCTCTTTCTCTCCATCCTATCATAAAAACTCCTCTCACCCACTATTCTTCGTCTATCAAATCTCCCTTTAAACCCTTTATGGGTCTTACCTGAGAGTATTCATTCGTTCGTTTTAGAAAATACGTATTTAAAAATATAATTAATGAAAATTTATTTTGAAAACTCTAGGGTTATAAATTATTATTCATATTCAACTAAATAAATTAAT
Source organism: Cherax destructor (assembly GCA_009830355.1). Lineage (NCBI taxonomy): Eukaryota > Metazoa > Arthropoda > Malacostraca > Decapoda > Parastacidae > Cherax > Cherax destructor. The sequence continues at coordinate 4,138 of WNWK01047549.1, read as the reverse complement.
TTATTATATGAAAGTATCATTTCTCCCTGTAATTATGATAATTACCTGGCAGTGGGAGGCAGACCACCATGCCTAGCCCTTCTAGGGCAGGGTAGGCGCCAAAGGTAGAGCTTCCTACCATCTTCAGCTCGCAAGACTGCACTTCCCATCAGTCTCCCTGGGACGGGGAAGCTGGCAGACCAGAGAGGCTTAGCTTCTCCCTACAAGCCCCGTGCTGATGGGGAATGTGGCTAGGCCTGGGTACAGTTGGTCCCAACGATGAGGGGGTACTTGTACCTCCTCCCATTGAAGACATAGGTCTCAGATACTCCCACGACAGGGAGCCGAAGCCGGGTCGCAATCTGGAATAGACCCAGACCGGGAGAATTCCTGGTGAATCAACACCTCCTCCTCCTGGCTGTAATAATGGAAGAGAAACAACTGCAAGATGGAGAGGAAATCAGGTTGAATCCCAAGATGATTATTTCACCTGCGTTGAGGAACCTTCATAGATGATGCTGGGGTAGATTAGTGAATGCTGGGGTAGATCAGCAACTGCTGGGGTAGATCAGTGACTGCTGGGGTAGATTAGATGATGCTGGGGTACATCAGTGGATGCTAGGGAAGATCAGTGGATGTTGGGGTAGATTAGTGGATGCTGGGGTAGATTAGTGGATGCTGTGGTAGATCAGTGGATGATGTGATAGATCAGTGAATGCTGGGGTAGATCAGTGGATGCTGGAGTAGAGCAGTGACTGCTGGGGTAGATAGGTGGATGCTGGGGTAGATCAGTGAATGCTGGGGTAGATCAGTGGATGCTGGGGTAGATCAGTGAAAGCTGGGGTAGAGCAGGGGAGGCCTGGGTAGAGCAGTGACATCTGGGGTAGATCAGTGGATGCTAGGTTAGATCAGTGAATGCTGGGGTAGATCAGTGACTGCTGGGGTTTAACAGTGAATACTGGGGTAAATCATTGAATCCTGGGGTAGATCAGTGGATCATCCTGGGTGTTAGTGGACTTGTGTGGGAGCCATCCTGAGTGTTAGTGGACTGGTGTGGGTCGCATCCTAGGTGTTAGTGGACTGGTGTGGGTCACATTCTGTGTGTTAGTGGACCGGTGTTGGTCGCATCCTGGGTGTTAATGGAATGGTGTGGGTGGCATCCTGGTTGTTAGTGGACTGATGTGTGTGGCATCCTGTGTGGTATTGAACTAGTGTGGGTGGCATCCTGGGTGTTAGTGGAATTATGTGGGTGGCATCCTAAGTGTTAGTGGACTGGAGTGGGTCGCATCCTGGGTGTTAATGGACTGGTGTGGGTCGCATCCTAGGTGTTAGTTGACTGGTGTGGGTCACATTCTGTGTGTTAGTGGACTGGTGTGGGTCGCATCCTGGGTGTTAATGGACTGGTGAGGGTGGCATCCTGGGTGTTAGTGGACTGATCTGTGTGGCATCCTGGTGGTATTGAACTAGTGTGGGTGGCATCCTGGGTGTTAGTGGACTGTTGTGGGTCGCATCCTGTGTGTTAGTGGACCGGTGTGGGTCACATCCTGGGTGTTAGTGGACTGGTGTGCGTGGCATCCTGTTTGTTAGTGGACTGGTGTGAGTGGCATCTTGGATGTTATGGACTTGTGTGGGTGGCATCCTGGGTGTTAGTGGACTGGTGTGGGTGGCATCCTGGGTGTTAGTGGAATGGTGTGGGTCGCATCCTGGGTGTTAGTGAACTGGTGTGTGTGGCATCCTGGGTGTTAGTGGACTGGTGTGGGTGGCATCCTGGGTGTTAGTGGACTGGTGTGGGTGGCATCTTGTTCATTATTTGACTGGTGTGGGTGGCATCCTGGGTGTTAGTGGACTGGTGTGGGTGGCATCCTGGGTGTTAGTGGACTGGTGTGGGTGGCATCCTGGGTGTTATTGGACTGGTGTGGGAGGCATCCTGGGTGTTAATCTTATAAGTTCACTTCAGTTCAGACTCTCAGGTAAGGACCCACTAGGGGCGAGGGGGAAGTGGGGACAGACGAAGAATAGCCGGTGAGAGGAAGAACTGAAGGAGAAGAGGAGGAAGAGGAGGTGTTGATTCACAAGGAAATCTCCCGACCCGGGTCTTTACCAGATGGCGACCCGGCTCCGGCTCCCTGGCGAGGGAGTAGCAGAGACCGAAGTCTCCCATGGGAGGGGGTACCCCTCAGCGGTGGGACCAACTGGTCCCAGGCCTAGCCATATTCGCCCACAAGCACGTAGGTAGATAGATGCTAGGCCTCTCTGGTCTGCCATCTTCCCCGCCCCAAGGAGGCTGACGGGAAGGGCAGGCTTGCGAGCCACAGATGGTAGCAAGCTCCAGCCTTGGCACCTACCTGCCCTAGAAGGGCTGGGCATGGTGATCGACCGAAGGAGAAGAGAAAGAGTCATGACTAAACCCAACAGTCTAACTACTATTTTTTCTTATAAGACATATTTGAGGTAAATTAAAAACTAACTTATTTTTTAATAATAAAAGATACTAAATAACTGAACATGTATTATTGTACAATAACTCTTTGTGTTATCTATAATAAAACAAGCAATTGAATCTTTGTTGACACGTCAAAATTTACGATATTTTGGGAATTACTTATCTTAAATACATACAGTATGTGGGTTAAATGACTCAACAAAATAAAATATATTAGTTAGACTTCAAAATATGTTTTTGTTTTTTTTATAGTTAAGCGTAAACAATAATATTTTTTTTTACCATGTTTCTATTATGTATATAAGAATTACATTACACTTTTAGAAAATCTCGAGGGTCACTTAAGATATAAATGAGAATTATAACCTTCTGTGGAAACTTTTTATAGTCACTTAAGTTCCACAGGGTAAGTGAGCCGTTTGGAGCCTTAACCTACCACGGATCGGCCCTCGGAGTTCATGAACCCACACACCCAACAAAAACATACACTTTCAAGTTGGCGAAGGTAACAATTGTGTACGTTTTAATTGATAGATTTATTCTCCTAGGAACACCTAGGCAAGTTTGTACAGTTAGAAACTAATATTAGGATTATTGAGGCAACGTTAGATATTAATAATGTAGTTCTAGCACCCTCATATAGGTAGATATAAGCCTTAAATAGTCGAGCATTAGGTTATGTTAGCCAAAGAGAAATGGCAATCCCTTGCGGCGGTCAAGCAGTGTGAGACTCATGACGCATGTCCTGCGTTCTTACCAGTGAACAAGCATGCGAACAGCTCACCATCCCCACGTGACTTCCATCTGTTCGAACAGCTCACCATCCCCACGTGACTTCCACCTGTTCCGGGGGCTCGGAAGAGATATCCTGAAGTACTGAGTATAGCTCACTCCATCCAGACCCAATACAGTAGGACCTTACCTCTTTTCTTCTCAGTATCTGGCCATTTTTCTGGGGGAAACGTGTGTAGGTTTTGTTATGGGTCTCTCGTGCGGTTGGACGCATATTAGCAGGTACCAGCGTCCCATTGTGGAGTAAAAGTCTGGAAGCTAGTGTCTCATACTGTTTAGATATTGCTTGGAGGATACACCCTAGGGCTGGGGATTCTGAGTTAATAAAAGACACTAATACCACTTGATTTACAGGTTAAGACTCTTCCCTTCACATGGTGTTTCGAGGGGTTTGTAGCTTAGGAAGATCTAGGATCCACATGTCCACTCCATCAAGTAAGTTAAACACTTTCCTAATAGTGCATGTAGTGGGGAGTTCTTTTTACTGCAGTTAGCTAGAAATTTGTCCCATAGCCACTTGTAAGTCTGAGAGAAGTGTCTCAGAGTGTCGGTGTCAACAGTGCTTGCTCTAAGTGCAGCTTACAAGGAGGCAGTCCCAAAACAAGTTTCTACACCTTCGTAATATTTAAGAACTTTTTTTTTTTTAATTTTAAATGACTGAAAAAACACCTACATAACATTTTAAGGTTAGACAAAACTGGTAAAAAAAAAGTCTTTAATTTCAAAACTAAGCAAAAATATTTTACACAATACGTACCAATATAATTAATGAAAATTTATTTTGAAAAATCTAGGGTTATAAATTATTATTCATATTCAACTAAATAAATTAATTTATTATATGAAAGTATCATTTCTCCCTGTAATTATAATAATTTCCTGGCAGTGGGAGGCAGACCACCATGCCTAGCCCTTCTAGGGCAG
>WNWK01047548.1:0-13886 GCA_009830355.1 Cherax destructor | reverse complement strand
GAGGCAGTGGTGAGAGGCAGTGGTGGAGAGGCAGTGGTTAGAGGCAGTGGTGGAGAGGCAGTGGTGAGAGGCAGGGTGGTAGAGGCAGTGGTGAGAGGCAGTGGTGGAGAGGCAGTGGTGGTAGAGGCAGTGGTAGAGGCAGGGTGAGGCAGGGTGGTAGAGGCAGTGGTTAGAGGCAGGGTGGTAGAGGCAGGGTGAGAGGGCAGTGGTGAGGCAGTGGGAGGCAGTGGTGGTAGAGGCAGGGGAGAGGCAGGGTGGAGAGGAGGGTGAGAGGCAGGGAGGTGGGGAGGGAGGTAGAGGCAGTGGAGGTAGAGGCAGGGAGGTAGAGGCAGGGAGGAGAGGCAGTGGTGAGAGGCAGTGGTGAGAGGGGGAGGTGGGGCAGTGGTGAGAGGCAGGGTGGGAGAGGCAGGGTGGTGAGAGGCAGTGGTGAGAGGCAGGGGAGAGGGGTGGAGGGGAGGCAGTGGTGGGAGAGGCAGTGGAGGAAAGCATGGGGTAGAGGCAGTGGTGGTAGAGGCAGTGGTTGAGGCAGTGGTGGGGAGGGTGGTGGTTGAGGCAGTGGTGGGAGAGGCAGTGGTGGTGAGAGGCAGTGGTAGTAGAGGCAGTGGTGAGTAAACAAGATTAAATGAAGGTTCGGGGGAGTTTTGTAAACAAACCAGGGAAAGCCTGACACGTAGCCTGCAATCCGGAAGCAAAAATAATGTACTTGGATTACAAACTCCGTTTCTCTTATACTAAACATCTGAAGGAGGAAAGAATGGGAAGATGTTTTCACAGCTGTAGCGAAATGCTCACCACCACCATCCTTCCCAGCCACTACATTCGTAATGACAACATATTTTATTCATTCTAGATGTATATCAGGTTTTTATGTTATTTATATTGTTTATTATTCATATTAGATGAATTGTGATAGATAAATAAGCTGTTGGTTGATAATAGCTTCACAGTGAAGTACTATTTTGTCATGCCTCCTGACAGCAGGAACGGATTAATTGTATTTCCATTATTTCAGGGGAAAAAAATTAAATCCCACCTCAAATTTGCTGGAGAACCAGCTCCGGAACGGATTAAATTCAAAGGGTCCACTGAAATGTTATTTATTAATCTGTTTTTATTATTTAGTATTAAGTAGTATTTATAGTTTTAATAATGTTGTTTTGTGTATGTAAACTAAATTAAAATGTATTTTTTTGGAATATTTTTGGGTGGAACGATTAATTGTATTTATATTATTTCTTATGGGAAATAATGTTTCAATTACAATTTTTCGTGTTAAGAACAGCTCCTGGAACGGATTAAGTTCAGGAGGGACCACTGTATATATTTTTGCAGCTTGTGTTTGCAGTGTTTCTAAGAGAGCTGGGTTTGAATGGGAGTAGACATAAGTACAGTGGACCCTCGGTTTTCGTTCATCTCCAAACTCAACAATTAAAGGTATTTTCGAATTGCTTCTGTAAGTGTAGTTTGGGGTCTGAAATGACTAACCAATTTACATTTATCCTTATGGGAACAAATTCGTTGGAACTGACCAAACAGCATTCTGGAAAAATTTTCGCAAAACCGAGGGTCCACTGTAGTGTCATCTGTGAATAGAACTGGTTGAAGGAGTTGGAATGCATTGGAGAGATCATTGATGTAGATGAGAAAGGAGTAGGTCTAGGACACTACCCTGGGGTACTCCTACAGCTACAGGCTGGACAGCAGAGTTGACTCCATTTGCAGATACAGTGGACCCCCGGTTATTGGCCATTCCGCTATCGGCCAACTCAGTTATCACCCGCTTTTTTTTGGCCTAAATTTTATTCCAGTTATCGGCCATTACAGTGGTCCCTCGGTTTTCGGTCATCTCCAAACTCGAACATTTATAAGTGTATTTCGTAAGTGCTTTTGCAAGTGTATTTGGTGGTCTGAAATAGACTAATCTATGTGACATTATTTTTTAAAGAAGTAAATTGCTGGTAATGGCACTTGAGCAGCATTCTGGAAAGAATTTCCCGGCAAAACCGAGGGTCCACTGTATTTTACCCGCCAGCCGCCAGTCAGTCTCTGTGTGTCTGGGGAGTGAGGAAATTTCTGCTCATTCATCCAAATATTTTGCTATAGTAATCCATTGTTTTTTGTGGTTATTGATTGAGTGCAACTGTGAAATAACCATCCACGGGCCCCAAAAATTTCCTAGTAAAGTTCCTTTGATAAAGAAAGTGAGAAACATGATGGAACTTAAGAAAGAAGTTATTGGAAAATATGAGAGTGGTGGGTGCTGAACTTGCCAGGATGTATGAAAGACAGGCTTACTCTTTTGTTCTGTGGTCTCTAGGGGGGATTTCAAGGAAGCCTCTACTGGTGTATCACTCTGAAAATCCCAGTGTGTTCAAGAAAAACAATGTCATCAAGAGTAAATTGTGTGTGATGTGGAAAGCTAATAATAAGGCATTGGTCACAAGGCATATTTTCATTGACTGGGTCCATGAAGTGTTTGGCCCAGTGTGGAAAAAATACCTCCAGGAAAATAAATTGCCACCAAGTGCCTCCTGGTAATGGACAATGCTCCTGCTCATCCTCCAAACTTGGTAGACCTATTGTCTGTGGAGTTAAGTTTATAAGAACATAAGAAAAAAGGAACACTGCAGCAGGCCTACTGACCCATGCGAGGCAGGTCCATCACTCCCGGCTTAGACCCGACTACCTGGAGTTAACTCTCCCAATAAACTCCAGGTAGTCAGGTTGCTTCCACTTAAGGGAGGAGCACGGCATAAGACCTAGTAGCATAAGCTAAGTCAGGTCCAACTCACACCCACCACACCCACTCATGTATTTATCTAACCTATTTTTAAAAATACACAACGCCTTAGCTTCTATGAGGGTACTCGGGAGTTTGTTCCACTCCATCCACAACTCTATTACCAAACCAGTGCTTTCCTATATCCTTCCTGAATTTGAACTTTCTAACTTGAAACCATTGCTGCGAGTCCTGTCTTGGCTGGATATTTTCAGCACGCTATTTACATCCCCTTTGATTCCTGTTTTCCATTTTATACACCTCAATCATATCCTCCCTAATTCTCACGCCTTTCTAGAGAGTGCAGATTCAGGGCCCTCAGTCTATCCTCATAGGGAAGATTTCTGAACAGCAACCCTCCGTTCGTGCTTAATCGCTCCAGAGGGATCAACTAAAACTGAAATCAACGAAAACTGAAGCCATTTTCCCCATAAGAAATAATGTAAATTCAATTAATCCGTTTCAGACACCCAGGAGTATTAACAAAAATAATTTTATGAGATTAAATATAGATTTATATACAGAAAAAGAATGACAAATAAATATAAAGCACTAATAACATGTATAAATGAACATTTAACATCACACTTACCTTTATTGGCGACTTTGTTGGGTATGGAAGATGGAGAGGAGAGGGAGGAGAGTTTATTGTTGTAAGGCAGGACAAAATGCTTCATTGTGACACTAATATCAGCTCTACGGCTTATTTATCTATCACAATTCATCTAATATGACATAATAAACAATATTAATAACATAGAAACATGATATATACTCTAGAATGAATAAAATATGTCATTATGTATTAGAGAACTGGCAGCAGCAGGCCACCACCACTATTCACACAATGTACATAATTTATAAATAAGAAATATTTACATTTTAATTTATAGATAAATATTTACACTTTAATTTATAAATAAATATTTACACTTTAATTTATAAATAAGAAATATTCACACTTATATAAATAAGAAATATTTACATTACCTTGGAGATGTTGGCAGAGGGCTGTGGTCTGTCCCTATATTCCTCAAACAAACAATGGAGGAGTTAAGTTTTGTGTCGTCATTTTTCTATCGCTAATCGCTTAACTTACTTGCTACACTGTTAATACTACACTTTATTGCTGGCTGGTGCTATAGCCTTTATCGACTCCACTTTGATACTTTGCTATGATTTCTTTCTTTAATTCTATGGTGTTCCTCACTTTCTTTAGCAAAGGACTGGCACTAGGAGCTTTCTTTGGGCCCATGGTGGCTTATTTAGCAGTCACACACAATAATCAAGAGCCAAAAACAATGGATTGTTAAGAAATGTATTGTATGAACTCGCAGAATAATGTTCACTCAACCAGAAACAATGCTGCACTGCCTGAGAATGGCGTGGGAGGCGGGCTTTGTATGTGCGCTGGGCACTGGACAGGTTCTGTACCATGAACGAAAACGGAGGCAATCACCGAAAACGGAGGTAATATTTCTAAAAGTGCCCGAAAACTGAAATCACCAAAACGGAGATACACGAAACGGAGGGTTGACTGTACATGGATCAACTTTGTCATCCTCCTCTTACGTTTTCCAGTGCATTTATATCCATTCTGTAATATGGTGACCAGAACTGAGCAGCATAATCTAAATGAGGCCTAACCAAAGATATAGTATAGAGTTGAAGAACAACCTGAGGACTTCTATTATTTATACTTCTTGATATGAAGCCAAGGATTCTGTTAGCTTTATTGCGAACACTTATGCACTGTTGTCTTAGTTTCAGATTACTGCTAACCAGAACTCCTAAATCCTTTTGTAATCACAAGTATTAAGATCTACATTATTCAGTTTATATGTGGCATGGTTATTGTCCAGCCCAACATTTAGAACTTTGCATTTGTCTACATAAACTGCATCTGCCACTTCTCCGACCACCTGCATCAGTCTATTCAAATGATCCTGGAGTGCCTCTAATGTCCTCATTAGAATGAATTGGACAGCCTATTTTGGTGTCATCAGCAAATTTGCTTATGTTGCTATTTATTCCCTCATCTATGTTGTTTATGTAAATTGTGAACAACAAGGGGCCCAAAACTGACCCTTGTGGGACACCGCTGAGACGTGCCCCATTCTGATTTCTCCCCATTTATGCAAACTCTGCCGCCTATTTGTCAACCATGCCTCTACCCAGGAAAAATTCTCCTCCATTCCGTGGCCTTAAGTTTCCTCAATAGCCTCTGATGTGGAACCTATAGAGAGCCTTACTGAAGTCCATATACACAATATCATATTCTTTACCATGATCTACCTCCTCAAACGCCTTAGTAAAAAAGTTAGTAAATTCGTAAGACAGGAACGCCAATTAGTAAAACCGGTTGAGATTCATTAATCAATCTATGCCTTTCAAGATGGCTACAAATTGCCTCGGCAATTATTGATTCCATAAATTTACCAACTATGGAGGTAAGACTTATTGGTCTATAGTTCAAGCAGGACCTGTCACCTGCCTTGTAAATAGGTACAGTGGACCCTCGTTATTCGAACATTCTTCATTCCAGAATGCTGTTCAAGTGTGTTACCAAACAAATTTATTCCCATAAGGAATTATGTAAATTAGATTAGTCCATTTCAGACCCCCAAAAATACACTAATAAAAGCACTTACAATATTATACTTACATAATTGAACGATTTCTGGGGTGATCGTAGCGGGTCCACTGTATATTGAAACTAAGTGATTTTGATCGCTTTCCCCAAGCTCTTCATTAACTTCAAGATTATTAATTAGTGATTCCTTGTTGGCAAGAACCAAATCAAGCAAGTTGCTACCTTTAGTTGGTTCTGTCACAAACTGTTTTAAAAAACAATCCTGAACCGTATCAAGAAAGTCACTAGACTCAAGATTTCCTGTCACATTGTTCCAATCAATTTGTTTAAAGTTAAAATCTCCCATTAACACAACATTTTCATATCTAGACGCTTTATGAATTTCGTCCCATAGCAGCTTACTGCACTTGGGGGCCTGTAAATTACACTCAAAATTAATTTTTCACGACCCTCGAGAAACTGTAGCCAAACAGATTCTGTGTCCGATGTTTCTAATCTTATATTTTGTCTAACACAACAATTTAAATTATCTCTGACATACATCGCCACTCCACCACCCTTCCTGTTGACCCTATCAGTGTGGAATAGTTTATAACCCTGTATGTTGCACTCAGAAAGCATTTTTCTATTTTTTAGGTTGAATCAGGTCTCTGTTATAGCAATAATATCTATATTACCTGCACTTGCAAGAAATCTTAGCTCATCTATCTTATTTCTTAGACTCGTAGCTACTACAGTGGTCCCTCAACTAACGAACTTAATCCGTTCCAGGAGCTAGTTCTTAACATGAAAAGTTATTTCCCATAAGAAATAATGTAAATACAATTAATCCGTTCCAGACATCCAAAAATATTCACAAAAAATACATTTTAATACTAAATAATAAAAAACAGATTAATAAATAACATTAAGGTGCTATTTTTGGTGCTAAAGTGTATTACTCTTTTTATTTACTATTATATTCCCTAAAGTGTTAACCCTTTCAGGGTTATTGACGTACTAGTACGGCTTACGCCCTGGGGTTATTGACGTACTAGTACGCCTAAATTCTAGCGCCCTCAAATCAAGCAGAAACAGGCTGTTAGGCCTAGATGTGATAGGATGGGTCGTGCGGTCAGTGTGCCAGTATAAAAAATTCCTGCACCACACAGTGCATAATGAGGAAAAAAAAACTCTGACCGTGTTTTTGGTTTAAAACAGCGACTTTGCAGTCTATTTTCGTATGGTATTTATTGATGTATTTTCGTCGTTTTCTTGGTCTCATTTGAGAGACTGGAAGATATATTACAGAAATAAAGATGATTTTGATTGGTTTGAGAAAGACAAGTACCTTGAAATTGAGCTCAAAGTAGCGAAAATGTTAGATTTTGGACGATGTTCAAGAGTAAACAAATCACACCATGCATCCAATACACATCAACTGGCGAGTCTAATATTCATGCACAAGTGCTCTGATATTATTTATACCATTTATACAATGATGCAGTTGTATACATAACAGTAAATCTTCTATTTTTTTGTGAGAATAAAAATTCAAAATGAAAAGCAAAAGTAATGTAAGAGGGGCCTGGAAACGTGACTAATGAACAGAGAAGACGTAATTTTAGTGCCAGGAATGTTTGCCTTGTTTATTCTGGACCCTATTTTGAAATTGGCATCCTTTGAAATTTGTGTGAAATTGGCCAAATTGCCATATTCTGACCACTATTTTGGGTAGTTGTAATAGGTAAATAGGTGGTTTCTTGTACTCAATTGATAGAAAAAATGGAGTTCTAGCGAAATAGCTATAATTTTAGTTGCCTGAAACATTGGAATTTGCCGAAAATAGGGCTCAAAGTGGGCGAAATCGCGGATGCGTAAGTGTCATGGCTGCCGCTAACTTCGCGAAAGCATAATTCCGTTAGTTTTCGATCAAATTTCATAATTTTTGTCGCGTTATGATCGGAAAAAGATTCTCTATCCTTTCATAAGAAAAAATAATTTTTTTTTTTTTTTTAAATTCTTGGACCCTGAGAACGAGTTTCGGAGACCCCCCTTGGACCCTGAAAGGGTTAACCCTCATTGTTTACTATTATATTCCCTAGATTTTATTTAAAAAAAAAAAAAAAAATCTAACTGCCACAGTTCTTTTATTAATTTTTATTATAATAATTAAGGTGCTAACTCAGGTACTAATTTACTTTACTTTCATTGTTTGCTATCATTTTCCCTAGCTCCTTTATTCCCAGCTTTAGTAAACTACCATAGTTCAATTAATTGCATTTGTATAAATTGACTAAGGTACAAATTCACGTGCCAAGAACTCTGTCAAATACCCTGTATCTCTACAAACTCTTATTAAAAATTTGTAATAATCAAATAGTTCCTAAGCATTTATTCTAGTATCATATTATTAAGTTTAGTATTATCTATTCTTCTCAGGTCTAGTTATAGAATCACATCAAATCTTATGATTACAGGAATTGATCCTGATATCAACCTATTATTAAATGACTTACATGATTCCAACAGCAACTGTAACTATTACACAGCAGATCAAGCAAAGACATTACTCAGAGCCAACAATAACATAACTATCTTCAATTACAATGTTAGATCTTTGAGCAAACATTATGATGACCTCACAGCACTACTCCAATCCCTCCAGACCAATATGTCAATCATCACACTCACTGAGACCTGGCTGAAGCCTGATACTACAGATGTCTATGCCATCCCAGGTTACACAGCCATTCACAATTGTAGGACAGATCAGCGGGGGGTGGAATAGCTATATATTACTCAGATCAACTTGAATGTATCAACAACTCTTGCATAAGGGATGAGCATGGAGAATATATTATAGCTAAATTTAAATCAAAAGACCTGCAAAACCCCTCACAGTGATAAACATCTACAGATTACCACAGTCAAACATTCACCATTTTAGTGAAAAACTAGGTAACCTAATAACTGATGCACACATGAACAAAGACCATTTGCTGCTCACAGGAGACTTCAATATAAATCTCCTACATGACCAGGACCCACAAGTAACAGAATTCACAAACACTATGAGCAACTGCTTGTTACTACCAACAATATCAAAACCTACAAGAATCTCCGAGACTAGTACCTCATTACTAGACCACATCTGGACTAATACTATAGCCCCTCTAAAATCAGGCATCATCACAGACAACACCACAGACCACTATCCGACCTTTCTCATAACTAATCTTGGTAAATTGCCCCTAGATATTACAAAAGTTACCTTCAGACTACATAACGAGTCAGCTGTAAATAACTTTATAACAGCTATGATTAACATTGACTGGCATAATGAGTTAGAAACATATACAGATACTAATGAATGCATCAAGAATTTCCTTAACAAAACCCACCACCTCTATAACAAACATTGCCCAAAAAAAACTAAACAGATCACAGCTAAGAGACTTAACAATCCTGGCTAACACCCAGCATCCTTAAATCCATTAACAAAAGGCACCAATATGAAAAACAATACAGAAGGGGTCTAATAACCAGAGAACAATCCAAACGCTACTCATCAACCCTTACCAGCCTGATAAGGAGATCAAAAATTTGTATTATGAGAACAGACTCCAGAACATAAAAGGTGATATGAAAAAGACCTGGAAGACCCTATCTGCAATTCTAGGAAATAATAAGACAGCGAAAAACAACACCATCAAATTATCAAGAGCAGATGAACCCCTACTCTCACCTACTGAGACAGCAAACAGACTTAATGTTTTCTTCTCCACCATAGGAAAGAATCTAGCGAGTAAAATCCCAAGCTCAAACACCCGTCCAACAGACTACCTCACAAACACCTACCCTAATACGCTATTCCTAGCTCCTACCAACCCAATTGAAGTCTCGCTCATAATCAACACCCTTAAAAACAAGGCAGGAGACATAAACAGCCTACCAACTTTTATGTACAAAAAAGCTTCACAGGTACTGTCACCAATTATAGCAACACTATTCAATAAATCCATTGAAGCCTCTACCTTTCCATCAATTCTCAAAATAGCTAGGGTCACCCCGATCCACAAAGGAGGTGATCAAACAGACCTGAATAATTATAGACCAATTTCTAATTTACCATTGCTTTCTAAAATCTTCGAAAATTAATTCATAGACAAATCTATTCCTACCTCGTCTCACACAATGTACTCAACCCCTGTCAATTTGGATTCAGGACAAACAAGAGCACAAACGATGCTATTACGCACATGTTGGAGTTAATATATACAGCACTTGAGAAAAAAGAAGTCCCACTGGGAATCTTCATTGATCTCCGCAAAGCTTTTGATACAGTCGACCATGATTTACTGCTCACAAAATTAGCACATTATGGTATAAGGGGGCACCCACTCAACTACCTAAAATCATACCTCACCAACAGAAGCCAATACGTGTACACAAATGGAGCGAACTCTTCCACACAACCAATTACAGTCGGAGTCCTCAAGGAAGTGTCCTGGGGCCACTCCTATTCCTCATTTACATAAATGACCTACCGAATGCATCACAACTACTCAAACCCATTTTATTTGCAGATGACACAACATATGTCTTCTCTCACCCAAATCCAGTTATACTGGCCAACACTGTTAATGCCGAATTACAGAAAATATCAACATGGATGACGACTAACAAGCTTACTCTCAATACTGACAAGACCTACTTCATACAGTTTAGAAGCAAAGCCACAAATGTTCCACTTAACATAACACTTAATGGTACACCCATCACAAGACTCACAGAGGGAAAATTCAGGAATCCACCTTGACAGTAGCCTTAAATTCCAAACACATATACAACAAATTTCCAAGAAAATCTCGAAGACAGTAGGCATATTATCAAAGATACGCTATTATGTACCTCAATCAGCTCTCCTTGCACTATATCATTCACTTATCTACCCGTATCTCACCTATGGAATCTGTGCATGGGGATCAACAACGTTAAATCACCTTAGACCACTCATAACACAACAAAAGGCCGCAGTCAGAATGATAACAAATTCCCACTCTAGACAGCATACTCCACCAATATTCAAAAGTCTCAAACTACTCACCGTAAAGAACATTCATACTTACTCTTGTGCCTACTACATATATAAAACTTTACACTCTAATATAAACCCACTGCTCAAAACTCTCCTCACAACTTTAATAGGACCCATGACCACAACACACGACACAGATCACTTTTTGATATACCCCGTGTTCATATCAACCTATGTAAAAATTCTATGCACATAAAGGGCCCCAGAATCTGGAATTCATTACCAGTAAATATTAAGATAATCTTGTCTGAAAATCAATTTAAGACTCAACTCAAAACCACCTACTCACCCAAACCTAAATGATCATACTATAAACTACTTTGAAAAATGCTCATTGTTACTTTCCTATACGATAATCTCAATTTTTAATAATATGTTACTATTATGTTACCCCCTACTCATATTATAAGTTAATGTCAAAAATGCTCAATGTTATTTTCCTTAAGATAATCTCAATTCCATATTATCATTCAAGAATCTTAACACCTGTAACAATCTAAGATCTAATATCATTATATAATAATTTAAACAGTAAAATTTCATCATATTAATTTTGAAAATAATTTTTAACTAGAATAAACTCAATAAATTTCTCTAATCTTAAGTACATAGTTTTTAAGGACTAGAATAAGCTGCCCCTAATGCCATGGCATGTCAGTGGCTCTCCTTGCACTCAATTTACATTGTAACTTCCGATACCCATGTAATCTGCAATGAAATAAAATTTGTTTTGTTTTGTTTTGTTTTGTTTTGTTTTTTTATTGAAGAGAGTTGCAGGCATCTGGAAGATAGGGATTATGACAGGGGGAGTGTGTTAGGGTTTGGAAGGGGAATCCCCCTCCATAAAGACTTCAGGTAACAAGTCCTTATCTGGGGTTACTTCCCTTCTTTTTCTTTTAATGCCACTAGGACCAGCTTGAGTCACTGGATCCCTGCCTCGTGAAATAACTGTCCACAGTCCTCTGTTTCTGGCGACTCTTTAATATTTTCCTGAAGTGCAACATGGCTCTGTCACTGAAGTGGTTGCACAGATGGCTCATTTCAGCTTGCTCAGGGTGGTGTTTTTCAACAAATGTCTGCAACCTACTCCACATAGAACACATTTCCTTAATCTCTGAAGAAGGCACCTCCTTCACTCTCTCTCTCTCTCTCCTCCTGTGAAGCAATAACCTCAGCTCTGGTCTGATGCTGCTCTTGCAGCTCTTCAGTTGTTAGCTCTACCCTGTGCTTCTCCACCAACTCTTCCACATCCTCACCACTCACCTCCAACCCCAGGCTGTTCCCCAGTGCCACAATATCTTCCAGAATATCATCCACAACAGGCACAGGGTCGTCAGGGTCAGGATCAGGGTCAGCCTCAAATCCTTCAAAATCCCTCTTTTCAACACAATCCTGCCACAGTGGTCTCCAAGCAGAGTTCAAAGTCCTGGAAGTCACTCCCTCCCAAGCCTTACCTATAAGGCCTATGCAATGCACGATATTGAAGTAATCTTTCCAGAACTCTCTTAGGGTCAATGCAGTGTCTGAGGTCACATCAAAGCACTTCTGAAACACTGCTTTAGTGTACAATTTCTTGAAGTTTGCAATGTCCTGCTGGTCCATGGGCTGGATGAGAGGAGTGGTGTTAGGAGGCAAGAACTTCACTCCGATGAAAATCAAGTTGTCAGACAACAACTCTTGCAAGTTGTGAGGATGAGCAGGAGCATTGTCCAGTACCAGGAGGCACTTGAGTGGCAATTTCTTTTCCAGGAGGTATTTCTTCACACTAGGGCCAAACACTCCAGTCACCCATTCCATGAAAAAGTCCATAGTGACCCATGCATTAGTGTTAGCCTTCCAATGCACACAAATTATTCCTGTTAACATTGTATTTCTTGAAGGCTCTGGAATTTTCTGTGTGATACACCAGTAAAGGCTTCACTTTAAAATCACCACTGGCATTGGCTCACATCATGACTTAGCCTGTCTTTCATAGGCTTGTGTCCTGGCAGTGCCTTTTCCTCCTGAGTAATGAAGGTCCTGTTGGGCATTTTCTTCCAAAACAAGCCTGTTTCATCGCAATTAAACACTTGTTGGGGGAGGAATTCTTCAGCCTCTACGAACCCCTTAAATTCACTCACAAACTTTTCAGCTGCACGTTCGTCTGAGCTGGCTGCCTCACCATGTCTCACAACACTGTGTATGCCACTACGTTACTTAAACCTCTCAAACCAGCTTCTGCTGGCTTTAAAATCACTCTCCTCACCACTGGTTCCAGGCATTGTCTTGACAAGATCTGCGTGCAACTTCCTTGCCTTTTCACAAATTATCACCGTGGAAATACTATCTCCTGTTAATTGTTTATTGTTTATCCACACCATCAACAACTTCTCAACCTCATCTACTGTTTTTGATCTCTTTTTCGTTAACATATCAACTCCTTTTGCAACATTAGCTTCCTTGATCTCATTTCTCTTGGCCAGGATAGTGCCTATACTAGATTTGTTTTTGTTGTACAGCCTGGCAAGCTCACTCAGACGTACGCCACTCTCATATTTTTCTACAATCTCTTTCTTCAGTTCGATGGTGGTCCTCACTCTCTTTACCACAGGGGTTCCACTAGGAAGCTTCTTTGGACCCATTGTGACTTATTTCACAGTGACAATCACTTAACCAACAATAAACACAACAAAAGTATTGTGAATGTTTGAAAGAGCGCGCTGGGTAATGTTCTCTCAAGTGTAAACAACGCTTGACTGGCGTCCTGTCCGCTTCACCACACAAGCACGGGGCAGGCGGACAGGTCTGGTACGGTTTGCTTCACGAGTAAATGTTCGCTACGTGAGAAAAATATTTTGCGAAAAAAGCGTTTGTTACGCGATTTCGCTATATGGAGCGTTCGTTAGGCGGGGTTCCATTGTATTTGTATAGTAAACCTTAAGGGAGCTAGTCACTTGTTGCCCTCTACTATCTCTGTTTGTTGATCAATTGCTTTGCCTTTACTAGCAACTTTATTTTGAATATTGTCTTTTAAACATATCCCTGAGGTATCCTGGTAATATCTGCTGTTTCCAACCCTAATACTACAGCCTGATTGTTTCCACAAACACCCATACCTCTATAATCTATCAGTTTAAAGTCCTAGACAAGTCTCCAATGACCCCTCAATCAAATTGGCTAATGCAACCACTCCAGCCTCAGAGAGATGAACCCCATCCCTTGCATACATATCACGTTTGCCATAGAATTTGTCCCAGTTATCAATGAATGGGATTGCAAGATTCTTGCAGTACCTGTCTAGCCAGCATTTTATACCAATTGCCCTAGACATCCATTCATTGCCCACTCCCTTTCTAGGCAAAATGCTACATACAGTGGTCCATCGACTTTTGGTCATAATCCGTTCCAGGAGCTAGACCAACTTGAATTATTCAAAAGTCAAAACCATATTTCCC
>WNWK01047547.1:10000-13886 GCA_009830355.1 Cherax destructor | reverse complement strand
TATCACTGTGAGGGGTTTTTGCAGGTCTTTTGATTTAAATTTAGCTATAATATATTCTCCATGCTCATCCCTTATGCAAGAGTTGTTGATACATTCAAGTTGATCTGAGTAATATATAGCTATTCCACCCCCTCGCTGATCTGTCCTACAATTGTGAATGGCTGTGTAACCTGGGATGGCATAGACATCTGTAGTATCAGGCTTCAGCCAGGTCTCAGTGAGTGTGATGATTGACATATTGGTCTGGAGGGATTGGAGTAGTGCTGTGAGGTCATCATAATGTTTGCTCAAAGATCTAACATTGTAATTGAAGATACTAGTTATGTTATTGTTGGCTCTGAGTAATGTCTTTGCTTGATCTGCTGTGTAATAGTTACAGTTGCTGTTGGAATCAACTAAGTCATTTAATAATAGGTTGATATCAGGATCAATTCCTGTAATCATAAGATTTGATGTGATTCTATAACTAGACCTGAGAAGAATAGATAATACTAAACTTAATAATATGATACTAGAATAAATGCTTAGGAACTATTTGATTATTACAAATTTTTAATAAGAGTTTGTAGAGATACAGGGTATTTGACAGAGTTCTTGGCAGGCCTACTGGCCCATGCGAGGCAGGTCCAAGTCTCCCACCGGCTTAAGCCAATGCCCCGACCCAGCCAGGTCAGGTTACATTCACTTAAGGATCACGGCATCTGACCTAGTAGCACAAACTAGTCAGGTCCAACTCACACCCACCCGCACCCACTCATATATTTATCTAGCCTATTTTTAAAACTACACAACGTTTTAGCCTCTATAACTGTACTCGGGAGTTTGTTCCACTCATCGACAACTCATTACCAAACCAATGCTTTCCTATATCCTTCCTGAATCTGAATTTATCCAACTTAAAGCCATTGCTGCGAGTCCTGTCAATATTAAATATTTTTAGCACGCTATTTACATCACCTTTATTCCTGTTTTCCATTTATACACCTCAATCATATCCCCCCTAATTCTACGCCTTTCTAGAGAGTGCAGATTCAGGGCCCTCAGTCTATCCTCATAGGGAAGATTTTTGATACATGGGATCAACTTAGTCATCCTCCTTTGTACGTTTTCCAGAGCATTTATATCCATTCTGTAATACGGTGACCAAAACTGTGCAGCATAATCTAGATGAGGCCTAACCAAGGATATATAGAGTTGAACAACCTGAGGACTCCTATTATTTATGCTTCTTGATATGAAGCCAAGGATTCTGTTCGCTTTATTGAGAACACTTATGCACTGCTGTCTTGGTTTTAGATTATACTGCTAACCAGAACTCCTAAATCCTTTTTGCAATCAGTAGTATTAAGATCTACATTATTTAGTTTATGTGGGATGGTTATTGTCCTGTCCAATATTTAGAACATTGCATTTATCTATATTAAACTGCATCTGCCACTTCTCCGACCACTGCATCAGTCTATTCAAATCTTCCTGGAGTGCCCTAATGTCCTCATTTGAATGAATTGGACGGCCTATTTTGGGGTCATCGGCAAACTTGCTTATGTCGCTATTTATTCCCTCATTTATGTCGTTTATGTAGATTGTGAACAACAAGGGGCCCAATACTGACCCCTGTGTAACACCGCTTGTGACACTTCCCCACTGATTTCTCCCCATTTATGCAAACTCTCTGCTGCCTATTTGTCAACCATGCCTCTATCCAGGAAAAAATTTCTCCTCCTATTCTGTGTGCCTTAATTTTCCTCAATAGTCTCTGATGTGGAACTATCAAAAGCCTTACTGAAGTCAATATACACAATATCATATTCATTACCATGATCTACCTCCTCAAATACCTTAGTGAAAAAAGTTATTAAATTTGTAAGGCAGGAACGCCCTTTTGTAAAACCGTGCTGAGATTCGTTGATTAATTTATGCTTTTCAAGATGCCTACGAATTGCCTCGGCAATTATTGATTCCATAAAATTTCCCACTATGGAGGTTAGGCTTATTGGTCTATAGTTCGAAGCTATGGACCTGTCACCTGCTTTGAAAATAGGTATCACTTGTCTAATGTGTGCCCAACTTGCCGGTCTAATACACATTCACGACTGCAACGACATTTATACTATGTACAATAATGTAGTAGTCTGAAAAACAATAAATCATCTTTTTTTGTGAATAAATATTAAAAACTGAAAGGAAATATAAGAGTCCTGGGGACATAAATAATGAACAGAGGAAATGTTTTAGTGCCAGGATGTCTACATTGTTTATTCTAGACCCTATTTTCAAACTGGCCAAATTGCCAATTTCTGATCACTTTATTGTGTAGTTAAATGGGCAGTTTCTCATGCTCAATTGATAGAACAGAAGGCAGACTAGCAAAACAGCCATGTTTGGGTTAATATATAGTATAAATAACAGTCCTCAGGTTATTTAACTATATATCAATGGTTAGGTCTCATTAAGATTATGCTGCACAGTTTTGGTCACTGTATTACAGGATGGACATCAACGTCCTGGAAAACGTCCAAAGGAGGATGGCAAAGTTGATCCCATGTGTCAGAAATCTTTCCTACGAGGATAGTCCGAAGGCCCTGAATCTGCACTCTAGAAAGGCATAGAATTAGGGGGAATAGGACTGAGGTGTATAAATGATAAATAGGAATAAAGGGGATGTAAAAAATGTGCTAAAAATATCTAAGCAAGACAGAACTTGCAGCAATGGGTTAAAGTTGAAAAAAATTACATTTAGAAAGCGTATAGGAAAGCATTAATTTGGTAACTCTTGTGAATGACAGGACTCGCAGCAATGGCTTTAAGTTGGATAAATTCAGATTCAGGAAGGATATAGGAAAGCATTGGTTTGGTAATAGAGTTGCCGATGAGTGGAACAAACTCCCGATTACAGTTATAGAGGCTAAAACGTTGTGTAGTTTTAAAAATAGGCTAGATAAATATATGAGTGGGTGCAGGTGGGTGTGAGTTGGTCCTGACTAGCTTGTGCTATTAGGTCAGATGCCGTGCTCCTTCCTTAAGTGAATGTAACCTGACCTGGCTGAGTCGGGGCATTGGCTTAAGCCGGTGGAAGACTTGGACTTGCCTCGCATGGGCCAGTAGGCCTGCTGCAGTGTTCCACTCTTTCTTATGTTCTTATAACGTCATCGAAGCTAAAATGTAGTGTAGTTTTAAAAATAGGATAGACAAATACATGAGTGGGGTGTGAGTTAGACCTGACTGGCTTAGGCCTGTAGGTCTGCTGCAGTGCTGCTCCTTTCGTATGTACGTGAGCTGAATTTCAAGCTACCTCCAGTCGAGAAACCAACAAATTTTTCAGAAATGTCTTCCATTCTATTATGTGATACCAAGAAAAAGCCAATAAAAACCACAGAAACCATCCTAGAAACAAAATGTTTTGGGACAAAACCATTTCCAATAAAACAGTCCTTGATGTGAAACACTGTGTCCTTTCATCCATATTGTTCACATACCTGCTAAATGTATTCATTTTCCTTACATCTCCCAAATCAATTTGCACAAATGATTACTTATTCCATGCTTTACATTGGTTGTATGTATTGAAAAGTACAGGATGAAAATTTCCAGTGATCAGATGTGGGTATTACACTAAGCCTTCCCGACTTGCAAATGCTGTGCCTAAATTAAAAACGTAATGAAATAAGCGAATTGGCCAGTTATCGACTTCCACAAATATTGGCATTGGCAAAGGAATTTTGGCCACTGGCAAATGATAAAGCAGAGCCAAATCGATTTTTTATCAAACATACCGTAATACACTATTTTCACCGCCCAAAATTCAAATATATCGATGGCTATCATCAATATCTCTCAGTTTGCTTGTAGAACATTCATAAGACCATAAGAAAGAAGGAACACTGCA
>WNWK01047547.1:0-5000 GCA_009830355.1 Cherax destructor | reverse complement strand
GCTGGAAGTCCAAGCCCCTCGCCCACAAAACCGCCTTTACTCCCTCCCTCCAACCTTTTCGAGGACGATCCCTACCCCGCCTTCCTTCCCTTACAGATTTATACGCTCTCCAAGTCATTCTACTTTGATTCATTCTCTCTAAATGTCCAAACCACTTACACAACCCCTCTTCAGCTCTCTGACAAATACTTTTAGCAACTCCACACATCCTCCTAATTTCCACACTCCGAATTTTCTGCATAATATTTACACCACACATTGCCTTTACACAGGACATCTCCACTGCCTCCAGCCGCCTTCTCGCTGCAGCATTTGCAGCCCATTTTCCACACCCATATAAGTGTTGGTACCACTATACTTTCGTACATTCCCTTCTTTGCCTCCATGGATAATGTTTTTTGTCTCCACAGATACCTCAATGCACCACTCACCTTTTTTCCTTCATCAATTCTATGCTTAACCTCATCCCTCATAAACCCATCCACTGACAAGTCAACTCCCAAATATCTGAAAACATTCACCTCTTCCATAATCCCTCTCTCCAATGTGATATCCAATTTTTCTTTATTTAAATCCTTTGATATCCTCATCACCTTACTCTTATCTATGTTCACTTTTAACTTTCTACCTTTACACACTTCCCAAACTCGTCCACTAACCTTTGCAACTTTTCTTTAGAATCTCCCATAAGCACAGTATCATCAGCAAAAAGTAACTGTGTCAACTCCCATTTTGCATTTAATTCCCCATAATTTACTCCCACCCCTCTTCCCAACACCCTAGCATTTACTTCTTTTACAACCCCATCTATAAATATAATAAACAACCATGGTGACATTACACATCCCTGTCTAAGACCTACTTTTACGGGGAAGTAATCTCCCTCTCTCCTACACACCCTAACCTGAGCCTCACTATCCTCATAAAAACTCTTTACAGCATTCGGTAACTTACTACCTATTCCGTACACTTGCAACATTTGCCACATTGCTCCCCTATCCACTCTATCATATGTTTTTTTCTAAATCCATAAATGCAATGAAAACTTCCCTACCTTTATCTAAATACTGTTCACATATATGCTTCAATGTAAACACTTGATCTACACATCCCCTACACACTCTAAAGCCTCCTTGCTCATCTGCAATCCTACTCTCTGTCTTGCCTCTAATTCTTCCAATAATAACCCTACCGTACACTTTACCTGGTATACTCAGTAAACTTATTCCCCTATAAGTCTTACAATCTCTTTTACCCCCCTTCCCTTTATATAAAGGAACTACATATACATGCTCTCTGCCAATCCCTAGGTACCTTCCCCTCTTTCATACATTTATTAAACAAAAATACCAACCACCAACACTATATATCCCCCTGCTTTTAATATTTCTGTCATGATCCCGTCAGTTCCAGCTGTTTTACCCCCTTTCATTCTACGTAATGCCTCACGCACCTCCCCCACACTCACATCCTGCTCTTCTTCCCTCCTAAACGAAGTTATTCCTCCCTGGTCAGTGCATGAAATTACCGCCTCCCTTTTTTCATCAACATTTAAAAATTCCTCAAAATATTCCCACCATCGGCCTGGGTTCGATTCCCA
The DNA here is from genome assembly GCA_009830355.1 of Cherax destructor. Lineage (NCBI taxonomy): Eukaryota > Metazoa > Arthropoda > Malacostraca > Decapoda > Parastacidae > Cherax > Cherax destructor. The sequence goes on along the minus strand of WNWK01047547.1, from coordinate 3,400 downwards.
GCCAGGGCAGAAACATTGGACGTGTTTCTTTACACCTGTTGTCTATGTTCCCCATCAGTAAAATGGGTACCTGGGTGTTAGTCGACTGGTGTGAGTCGCATCCTAGGATACTGACCTAATCTGCCCGAAATGCTTAGCATAACAAGGGACTTTCTATATAGTAGTATGTCACTGATGTCAGCTAGGCCTGTATACCATGTACATGTACTTGTAGTAAATAAAGATATTATTATTATCTACCCAAAACCTCCAGCTCCCCATCTAAAAAACTCCCCTACTCTGTTTTTAACTGACAAATCCATTTGTTCCCTAGGCTTTCTTAACTTGTTTATCTCATTCCAAATTTTTTTCTTGTTTTCAGCAAAATTTCTTGACAGAGTCTCTCCCACTCTTTCATATGCTCTCCTTTTGTGCTCTCTCACCACTCTCTTCACCTTTCTTTTCCTCTCCATATACTCTGCTCTTTTATAACACTTCTGTTTTGTAAAAACCTCTCAAAAGCTACCTTTTTCTCTTTTATCACACCCTTTACTTCTTCATTCCACCACTCACTCCTCTTTCCTCCTGCACCCACCCTCCTATAGCCACAAACTTCTGCCCCACATTCTAATACTGCATTTTTAAAACTATCCCAACTCTCTTCAACCCCCCACTACTCATACTTGCACTAGCCCACCTTTCTGCCAATAGTTGCTTATATATTGCTCCCCCAGTTCCCTGGTGATGGACCAGGTACTTCGGCTCATTCAGTGCTCTGGTGATGGACCAGGTGCTTTGGCTCCCTCAGTGCCCTGGTGATGGACCAGGTGCTTAGGCTCATTCAGTGCCCTGGTGATGGACCAGGTGCTTAGGCTCATTCAGTGCCCTGGTGATGGACCAGGTATTTAGGCTGCTCATTCAGTGCCCTGGTGATGGACAAGGTGCTTTGGCTCCCTCAATACCCTGGTGATGGTGTAGATGAATGGTTCAGAGAACCGACAAGTTATAAATTAGACACATATGCAACATTTGGGTATCTTTATTGAGGAAACGTTTCGCCACACAGTGGCTTCATCAGTCCAATACAAAGTAGAAAGGTGTAAGGAGAGTAGGAGTTTTGAGGTAATCAGTCCCTCGGCCTGGAGTCGATGTGTTCAGTCCATCAATCTTGTAGAAAGTACTGCATATGTCCGTAGAGGTGGCTTATATACTGTAGTCAGGTGAGGTGAAGCAGCAGGAGGCGGGGTCATAGTGGTACCATCCACTAGTCGAAGTAGGTCTTCGTCCAAAGGTTGGACAAGTGTTGAAGAATTCGAGGGACTGATTACCTAATTTATACCTAATTTATACCCTGGTGATGGACCAGGTGCTTCAGCTCTTTCAATGCCCTGGTGATGGATCATGTGCTTCGGCTTATTCAGTGCCCTGGTGATGGACCAGGTGCTTCAGCTCCTTTGGTGCTCTTGTGATTGACCAGGTGTTTCAGCTCCTCCAGTACCCTATTCTATAGTGCCCTGATTATCAGAGCATATTCCATGGATGGAGTAGGTGGGTTGGGTAGGAGTTTTTGTTTGTGGAATTGGTTTTGAGTTTTAGGGGGACCTGCCTAGCGTGGACCAGTTGGCTTGCTGCAGTGTTCGTTATTTCTGTGTTCTTGTGAGTGAGAGGGGTTGGATTTGAACGGGACTTGCACAATTGTTGGGGGAGGGGTTGTCGGGGCTTGTTCCTTGGATGTGGATGGGTTGGACAAATATTTTTGTTAGTGGGCTGGTTTTGACATGGACCTGCCAAGTATGGGCCAGTAAGCCTGTTGCAGTGTTCCTCCTTTCTTATGTTCTTTTGTTCTAACTTCCTCCTCCCTTAGTTTATACACTTTTACCTCTCTCTTACTTGCTGTTGCCATTTTCTTTTTGTCCCATCTACCTCTTACTCTAACTGTAGCTACAACTAAATAATGATCCGATATATCCATTGCCCCTCTATAAACATGTACATCCTGAAGCCTACCCATCAACCTTTTATCCACCAATACATAATCTAACAAACTACTTTCATTATGTGCTATATCATACCTTGTATACTTATTTATCCTCTTTTTCATAAAATATGTATTATTTATTACCAAACCTCTTTCAACACATAGCTCAATTAATAGTTCCCCATTTACATTTACCAGTGGCACCCTAAATTTACCTACTACTCCCTCCACAACATTTTTACCCACTTTATCATTAAGATCCCCAACCACAAGTACTCTCTCATTTGGTTCAAAACTCCCTACGCACTCACTCAACATTTCCCAAAATCTCTCCCTCTCCTCTACACTTCTCTCTTCTCCAGGTGCATAAACACTTACTATAACCCACTTTTCACATCCAACCTTTTTTTACTCTACATAATCCTTGAATTTATACATTTATATTACCTCTTTACCTGCCATAACTGATTATTCAACATTATTGCCACTCCTTTTTTAGGTCTAACTTTATTTGAAACCCCTGACCTAATCCCATTTATTTCTCCCCACTGAAACTTTCCTACCCCTTCAGCTTTGTCTCACTTAAAGCCAGGACATCCAACTTCTTTTCATTCATAACATCTACAATCATCTTTCTTATCATTTGCACAACATCCACGCACATTCAAACATAAGAACATAAGAACATAAGAAAGGAGGAACACTGCAGCAGGCCTGTTGGCCCATACTAGGCAAGTCCTTCACAATCCGTCCCACTAACAGAATATTTGCTCAACCCAATTTTCAATGCTACCCAAGAAATAAGCTTTGACAATTTACCCACTCATGCGAGTCCCACTCAAATCCAACCCCTCTCACTCATGAATTTATCCAACCTAAATTTGAAACTACCCAAGGTCCTAGCTTCAATAACCCTACTAGGCAGACTGTTCCACTCATCAACTACCCTATTTCCAAACCAATACTTTCCTATATCCTTTCTAAATCTAAACTTATCTAACTTGAATCCATTATTGCGGGTTCTCTCTTGGAGAGATATCTTCAAGACCTTATTTATATCCCCTTTGTTAATACCCATTTTCCACTTGTATACCTCGATCATGTCTCCCCTCATTCTACGTCTTACAAGTGAATGTAATTTTAGGGTCTTCAATCTTTCTTCGTAAGGAAGATTTCTAATGCTATGTATTAATTTAGTCATTCTACGCTGAATGTTTTCTAACGAATTAATGTCCATTCTGTAATATGGAGACCAGAACTGAGCTGCGTAATCTAGGTTAGGCCTTACTAATGATGTATAAAGCTGTAATATAACCTCTGGACTTCTGTTGCTAACACTTCTTGATATAAATCCCAGTAATCTATTTGCCTTATTACGTACGCTTAGGCATTGCTGTCTTGGTTTAAGGTTGCTGCTTACCATCACCCCCAAGTCCTTCTCGC
>WNWK01047546.1:10000-13887 GCA_009830355.1 Cherax destructor | reverse complement strand
CTCACCAACACTCACAACACCAAGCCTCACACACAACACTCACAACACCAAGCCTCACACACAACACTCACAACACCAAGCCTCACACACAACACTCACAACACCAAGCCTCACACACAACACTCACACACAGACACAGACAGACAGGCAGGGGTAACAGGGAAGGCACTACAATGGATCAGGGAATACCTGTCAGGAAGACAGCAGAGAGTCATGGTACGTGGCGAGGTGTCAGAGTGGGCGCCGGTGACGAGCGGGGTTCCACAGGGGTCAGTCCTAGGACCGGTGCTGTTTCTGGTATTTGTGAACGACATGACGGAAGGAATAGACTCCGAAGTGTCCCTGTTTGCAGATGATGTGAAGTTGATGAGAAGAATTCAATCGGACGAGGACCAGGCAGAACTGCAAAGGGATCTGGACAGGCTGCAAGCCTGGTCCAGCAACTGGCTCCTGGAGTTCAACCCCACCAAGTGCAAAGTCATGAAAATTGGGGAAGGGCAAAGAAGACAGCAGACGGAGTACAGCCTAGGGGGCCAGAGACTGCAAACCTCAATCAAGGAAAAAGATCTTGGGGTGAGTATAACACCAGGAACATCTCCGGAGGCGCACATCAACCAAATAACTGCTGCAGCATATGGGCGCCTAGCAAACCTAAGAACAGCATTCCGACATCTTAATAAAGAATCGTTCAGGACCCTGTACACTGTGTACGTAGCCCATACTGGAGTATGCGCACCAGTTTGGAACCCACACCTAGCCAAGCACGTGAAGAAGCTCGAGAAAGTGCAAAGGTTTGCAACAAGACTAGTCCCGGAGCTAAGGGGTATGTCCTACGAGGGGAGGTTAAGGAAATCGACCTGACGACACTGGAGGACAGGAGAGATAGGGGACATGATAACAACATATAAGATACTGAGAGGAATTGACAAAGTGGACAGAGACAGAATGTTCCAGAGATGGGACACAACAACAAGGGGACACAGTTGGAAGTTGAAGACTCAGATGAATCACAGAGATGTTAGGAAGTATTTCTTCAGTCACAGAGTTGTCGGGAAGTGGAATAGTTTAGGAAGCGATGTAGTGAGGCAGGCTCTATACATAGCTTTAAGCAGAGGTATGATAAAGCTCATGGCGCAGGGAGTGACCCAGTAGCGGCCAGTGAAGAGGCGGGGCCAGGAGCTAACTCGACCCCTGCAACCACAACTAGGTGAGTACACACACACACATACATACACACCATACATATATATATATATATATATATATATATATATATATATATATATATATATATATATATTATATATATATATATATATATGGTTTGGACATGTAGAGAGAATGGAACGAGACAGAGTGACTTCGAGGTGTATAAATCTGTAGTGGAGGGAAGGCGGGGTAGGGGTCGGCCTAGGAAAGGTTGGAGGGAGGGGGTAAAGGAAGTTTTGTGTGCGAGGGCTTGGACTTCCAGCAAGCATGTGTGAGCGTATTTGATAGGAGTGAATGGAGGCATATGGTTTTAATACTTGACGTGCTGTTGGAGTGTGAGCAAAGTAACTTTATGAAGGGATTCAGGGAAACCGGCAGGCCGGACTTGAGTTCTGGAGATGGGAAGTACAGTGCCGGCACTCTGAAGGAGGGGTGTTAATGTTGCAGTTTTATAACTGTAGTGTAAAGCACCCTTCTGGCAAGACAGTGATGGAGTGAATGATGATGAAAGTTTTTCTTTTCGGGCCACCCTGCCTTGGTGGGAATCGGCCGATGTGTTAATAAAAAAAAAAAAAATATATATATATATATATATATATATATATATATTATATATATATATATATATATATATATATATATATATATATATATATATATATACATAATATAAAACAAGAGAGGCGATGATCATATTATAGCTGGTATATTATTATAGATGATTCTATTATAAGTGATTGAATTATAGGTTATAATATTATTGTATATTAAAGTCTATAACTATATTATAATTATGAAATCCAGGTAAAAACATTAAATATATTAACTGTTAATTATGATGTTAATACTGTGTTAGTAATGTTATTACAGCACACCCACACCTGTCCTCCACACCTGTCCCCACACCCACACCTCCCCACACCCACACTTACATCAGTGGCAGGTGATGTCTTATCGTTAAAGTGACAATAACCATAAAAGAATCTTTCCACCCTCACCCTCACAACTTCCCTCCCTCCGGGCAAATTAACCTCCTTCCCCCTCCCCTATCCCACTCCCCTCCCCACGTTAACTGTTGTTCTTTCATCTGTACAAGGAAGAGGCAAATTGGTGGTGATCGCTGCTGCTGCACATTACCAGCCTCCACAATCTTAACTAGTACTGCTAACCAGGCTTTGATGACCCCCTCTCTCTCTCTCCACCTAACCAGCCTCACAATCTTAACTAGTACTGCTAACTGGCTTTGATGACCCCCTCTCTCTCTCCACCTAACCAGCCTCACAATCTTAACTAGTCTGCTAACCAGGCTTTGATGCCCCTCTCTCTCTCCACCTAACCAGCCTCCAATCTTAACTAGTACTGCTGACCAGGCTTTGATGACCCCCTCTCTCTCTCTCCACCTAACCAGCCTCACAATCTTAACTAGTACTGCTAACCAGGCTTTGATGACCCCCTCTCTCTCTCCACCTAACCAGCCTCACAATCTTAACTAGTACTGCTAACACTTGATGACCCCCCTCTCTCTCTCTCCACCTAACCAGCCTCACAATCTTAACTAGTACTGCTGACCAGGCTTTGATGACCCCCTCTCTCTCCACCTAACCAGCCTCACAATCTTAACTAGTACTGCTAACCAGGCTTTGATGACCCCCTCTCTCTCTCCACCTAACCAGCCTCACAATCTTAACTAGTACTGCTAACCAGGCTTTGATGACCCCCTCTCTCTCTCCACCTAACCAGCCTCACAATCTTAACTAGTCTGCTAACCAGGCTTTGATGACCCTCTCTCTCTCCACCTAACCAGCCTCACAATCTTAACTAGTACTGCTAACCAGGCTTTGATGACCCCTCTCTCTCTCCACCTAACCAGCCTCACAATCTTAACTAGTACTGCTAACCAGGCTTTGATGACCCCCCTCTCTCTCCACCTAACCAGCCTCACAATCTTAACTAGTACTGCTAACCAGGCTTTGATGACCCCCTCTCTCTCTCCCACCTAACCAGCCTCACAATCTTAACTAGTACTGCTAACCAGGCTTTGATGACCCCCTCTCTCTCTCCACCTAACCAGCCTCACAATCTTAACTAGTACTGCTGACCAGGCTTTGATGACCCCTCTCTCTCTCCACCTAACCAGCCTCACAATCTTAACTAGTACTGCTGACCAGGCTTTGATGACCCCCCTCTCCTCTCCACCTAACCAGCCTCCAATCTTAACTAGTCTACTAACCAGGCTTTGATGACCCCTCTCTCTCTCCACCTAACCAGCCTCACAATCTTAACTAGTACTGCTGACCAGGCTTTGATGACCCCCTCTCTCTCCACCTAACCAGCCTCACAATCTTAACTAGTACTGCTAACCAGGCTTTGATGACCCCCTCTCTCTCCACCTAACCAGCCTCACAATCTTAACTAGTACTACTAACCAGGGCTTTGATGACCCCCCTCTCTCCACCTAACCAGCCTCACAATCTTAACTAGTACTACTAACCAGGCTTTGATGACCCCCTCTCTCTCCACCTAACCAGCCTCACAATCTTAACTAGTACTACTAACCAGGCTTTGATGACCCCTCTCTCTCCACCTAACCAGCCTCACAATCTTAACTAGTACTACTAACCAGGCTTTGATATTCCCCCTCCTCTCTCTCACCTAACCAGCCTCACAATCTTAACTAG
>WNWK01047546.1:0-2500 GCA_009830355.1 Cherax destructor | reverse complement strand
CCTGCAGTCTTGCAGTTCTGCTGCAGTCTTGTAGTCTTCCTGCAGTCTTGTAGTCTTCCTGCAGTCTTGTAGTCTTCCTGCAGTTTTGTAGTCTCCCTCCAGTCTTGTAGTCTTCCTGCAGTCTTGTAGTCTTCCTGCAGTTTTGTAGTCTCCTCCAGTCTTGTAGTCTTCCTGCAGTCTTGTAGTCTTCCTGCAGTCTTGTAGTCTTCCTGCAGTCTTGTAGTCTTCCTGCAGTCTTGTAGTCTTCCTGCAGTCTTGTAGTCTCCCTCCAGTCTTGTAGTCTTCCTGCAGTCTTGTAGTCTTCCTGCAGTCTTGTAGTCTCCCTCCAGTTTTGTAGTCTTCCTGCAGTCTTGTAGTCTCCTCCAGTCTTGTAGTCTTCCTGCAGTTTTGTAGTCTTCCTGCAGTCTTGTAGTCTTCCTGCAGTCTTGTAGACTCCCTCCAGTTTTGTAGTCTTCCTGCAGTCTTGTAGTCTCCCTCCAGTCTTCTAGTCTTCCTGCAGTCTTGTAGTCTTCCTGCAGTTTTGTAGTCTTCCTCCAGTTTTGTAGTCTTCCTGCAGTCTTGTAGTCTTCCTGCAGTCTTGTAGTCTTCCTGCAGTCTTGTAGTCTTCCTGCAGTTTTGTAGTCTTCCTGCAGTCTTGTAGTCTCCCTCCAGTCTTGTAGTCTTCCTGCAGTTTTGTAGTCTCCCTCCAGTCTTGTAGTCTTCCTGCTGTCTTGTAGTCTTCCTGCAGTTTTGTAGTCTCCCTCCAGTCTTGTAGTCTTCCTGCAGTCTTGTAGTCTTCCTCAGTCTTGTAGTCTCCTCCAGTCTTGTAGTCTTCCTGCAGTCTTGTAGTCTTCCTGCAGTTTTGTAGTCTCCTCCAGTCTTGTAGTCTTCCTGCAGTCTTGTAGTCTCCTCCAGTCTTGTAGTCTTCCTGCAGTCTTGTAGTCTCCTCCAGTCTTGTAGTCTCCCTCCAGTCTTGTAGTCTTCCTGCAGTCTTGTAGTCTTCCTGCAGTCTTGTAGTCTTCCTGCAGTTTTGTAGTCTCCCTCCAGTCTTGTAGTCTTCCTGCAGTTTTTAGTCTCCCTCCAGTCTTGTAGTCTTCCTGTAGTCTTGTAGTCTTCCTGCAGTCTTGTAGTCTCCCTCCAGTCTTGTAGTCTCCTCCAGTCTTGTAGTCTCCCTCCAGTCTTGTAGTCTCCCTCCAGTCTTGTAGTCTTCCTGCTGTCTTGTAGTCTTCCTGCAGTCTTGTAGTCTCCTCCAGTCTTGTAGTCTTTCTGCAGTCTTGTAGTCTTCCTGCAGTCTTGTAGTCTTCCCGCAGTCTTGTAGTCTTCCTGCAGTCTTGTAGTCTCCCTCCAGTCTTGTAGTCTTCCTGCTGTCTTGTAGTCTCCCTCCAGTCTTGTAGTCTTCCCGCAGTCTTGTAGTCTTCCTGCAGTCTTGTAGTCTTCCCGCAGTCTTGTAGTCTTCCTGCAGTCTTGTAGTCTCCTCCAGTCTTGTAGTCTTTCTGCAGTCTTGTAGTCTTCCTGCAGTCTTGTAGTCTTCCCGCAGTCTTGTAGTCTTCCTGCAGTCTTGTAGTCTCCCTCCAGTCTTGTAGTCTTCCTGCTGTCTTGTAGTCTCCCTCCAGTCTTGTAGTCTTCCCGCAGTCTTGTAGTCTTCCTGCAGTCTTGTAGTCTTCCCGCAGTCTTGTAGTCTTCCTGCAGTCTTGTAGTCTCCCTCCAGTCTTGTAGTCTTTCTGCAGTCTTGTAGTCTTCCTGCAGTCTTGTAGTCTTCCCGCAGTCTTGTAGTCTTCCTGCAGTCTTGTAGTCTCCCTCCAGTCTTGTAGTCTTCCTGCTGTCTTGTAGTCTCCTCAGTCTTGTAGTCTTCCCGCAGTCTTGTAGTCTTCCTGCAGTCTTGTAGTCTTCCCGCAGTCTTGTAGTCTTCCTGCAGTCTTGTAGACTCCCTCCAGTCTTGTAGTCTTCCTGCAGTTTTGTAGTCTCCCTCCAGTCTTGTAGTCTTCCTGCTGTCTTGTAGTCTTCCTGCAGTTTTGTAGTCTCCTCCAGTCTTGTAGTCTTCCTGCAGTCTTGTAGTCTTCCTGCAGTCTTGTAGTCTTCCCGCAGTCTTGTAGTCTTCCTGCAGTCTTGTAGTCTTCCCGCAGTCACTCCCTGCTGTCAAGACTACTGTATCTCCTTGTGTACTCACAAGTCACATTCATCTCAGTATTATCACAAGTAACTACGACCATCAACACACAAAGACCATGCAGTCTTCTTCACAGTGATGTTGAAAGGTACGACCATCAACACACAAGAACATGCAGTCTTTCACAGTGATGTTGAAGGTACGACCATCAACACAAGAACATGCAGTCTTCTTCACAGTGATGTTGAAAGGTACGACCATCAACACACAAGAACATGCAGTCTTCTTCACAGTGATGTTGAAAGGTACGACCATCAACACACAAGAACATGCAGTCTTCTTCACAGTGATGTTGAAAGGTACGACCATCAACACACAAGAACATGCAGTCTTCTGATGTTGAAGTGACCATCA
>WNWK01047545.1:0-13887 GCA_009830355.1 Cherax destructor | reverse complement strand
CCCCCTTCCTCACTACCACCCTCCCTCCCCTCACCCCACCCTCCTGTCCTCCCCCTCCCCCCCCTGTCTTCCCCCCCTCCCTGTCCTCACTACCTCCCCCCCTGTCTTCACTCCTCCCTCCTGTCCTCTGCCTGCCCTCCCTTCCTCACTCCCCCCCTGTCCTCCTCCTCCCCCCCTGTTTCACTCCTCCCCCTGTTTCACTCCTGCCTCCTGTCCCCCCCTACCCTCCTGTCCTCACCCCACCCTCCTGTCTTCCTACCATCCCTCCTGTCCTCCTCCTCCCTCCTGTTTTCCCTTCCCCACCCCTGTTCCCCCACTGCCTGCCCATCCCGCCCTCACTGCCTCCCCATCCTTCTCCTCCCTCCCCTCCTGTTTCCTCCCCTGCCCCAAATGTTCCTGCCTCCTCCGTCTCCCCCTGCCCACCCCTTTTTCCCACCCTCCTGTCCATATACTCCTCTTTCCTGCCTGCCTTCCTGTCTCACTGCCTCCCCTCTGTCTTCCTGCCTCACCTTTTTCACTGCCTCCCCCACTAATCCCACCCTGCCCTCCTGTCCTCCCCCCCATCTGCCACCCTCCCTTCCTCACTGCCTATCCTCGCCCTCACTGCCTGCCCTTCCTGTCTCCTGCCTCCCTCCCTGCCTCCTCCTCCCCCTGCCTCCCTCCCCCTTCCTCCTCCCTCCCTCCTGTCCTACCCCCTGCCCCCCTGCCCCCCCTCCTGCCTCATCACCTCCCCTGTCCTCCTCCTCCCCCCCTTCCCTCCTGCCTGCCCCCCCCGTCCCCCCTGCCCCTGTCTCCTGCCTGCCCCCCTTCCCCCCCTTTCCCATCACGTTCCCTGCCCCTCACCTCCTCCGTCCTCCTGCCCCCTCCGTCCTCTCCCTCCTTCCCGTCCTCCTGCCTATCCCGCCCCACTCCTGCCCTCCGTCCTCATCACCTGCCTTCCCTGTCCTCCTCCTAACCTCCCGTCTCACTCCTCCCTTCCTGTCCTCCTGCCTCCCCCTGTCCTCCTCCTCCCCCCCTGTCCTCCTGCCTGCCCCCCCTGTCCTCCTCCCTGCCCTCCCCTCCTCACTGCCCCCCTGTCCTCTGCCTGCCATCTAATCGTCACTCCTGCCCTCCTGCCCTCATCCTGCCCTCCTTCCCTCACTACCTGCCTCCTGCCCTACACCTGCCCCCCCTGTCCTCACTGCCTGCCCTCCTGCCCTCACTGCCTCCCCTCCTTTTCCTCCTCCCTGCCCCCATGTCTCACTGCCTCCCTCCTGCCCTCATTTGCCCTCCTGCCCTCACTACCTCCCTCCTGTCCTCACCACCTCCTTCCCTGTTCTCCACTGCCTGCCCTCCTTCTCTGACCTACCATCCTGTCTTCATTAACCTGCAGTTTCCCCTTTCCCCTTCACTCACCTGCCCTCCTGTCCTCCCCACCTACCTTCCCTGTCATCCCTCCTGCAGCCTTCCCTGTCCTCTGACCTACCATCCCTGTTCTCCTGCCTGCCCCCCCTTTCACTGCCTGCCCATCCTGTCCTCACCCCCCTCCCTCGGCTGTCCTCCCCCACCTCCCCTCCCCTCTACACCTCCCTCCTGTCCTCTCCCTCCCTCCTTTCCTCTCACCTCCCTCCCCTTCTTCCCTACCTGCCCTCCTCCCCCACTACCTTCCCTCCTGTCTCACTGCCTGCTTCCCCGTCATCACTGCCCCTCCCTGTTCACTGCCCTGCCCTCCCTGTCCTCACCACCTCCTTCCATGTCCTCCTCCTGCCCTCCTGTCCTCTGCCACCTCCCTCCCTGTCCTCCACCACCCTGCCCTCTGTCTTCCCACCTACCCTCCTGTCCTCACCACCTACCCCCCCTGTCCTCCACCACCTCCCTCCTGTCCTCACCACCGACCCTCCGTGTCCTCCACCTCCCTCCTGTCCTCGCCACCTACCCTCCTGCCCTCCACCTACCCTCCCTGTCCTCACTCCTGCCTCCCTGCCCTCCCACCTACCCTCCCTGTCCTCACCACCTACCCTCCCTGTCCTCACCACCTACCCTCCTGTCCTCACCACCGCCCCTTTTCCTGCCCTCACTCCTCCCTCCCTGTCCTCACCACCTACCCTCCCTGTCCTCACCACCTACCCTCCCTGTCCTCACCACCTACCCTCCCTGTCCTCACTACCTACCCTCCCTGTCCTCACCACCTACCCTCCCTGTCCTCACCACCTACCCTCCCTGTCCTCACCACCTACCCTCCCTGTCCTCACCACCTACCCTCCCTGTCCTCACCACCTACCCTCCTGTCCTCACCACCTCCCCTGTCCTCCCTTTTCCCACCACCTACCCTCCTGTCCTCACCACCGACCCTCCCTGTCCTCACCACCGACCCTCCCTGTCCTCACTACTTCATACACTTTACTCTTGGCTTCACCACATACACTTCACTCTTGACTTCACCACATACACTTCACTCTTGGCTTCACCACATACACGTCATTCTTGGCTTCACCATATACACTTCACTCTTTGCTTCACCACATACACTTCACTCTTGGCTTCACCACATACACTTCACTCTTGGCTTCATCACATACACTTCATTCCTGGCTTCACCACATACACTTCACTCTTGGCTTCACCACATACACTTCACTCTTGGCTTCACCACATACACGTCATTCTTGGCTTCACCACATACACTTCACTCTTGACTTCACCACATACACTTCATTATTGGCTTCACCACATACACTTCACTCTTGACTTCACCACATACACTTCACTCTTGGCTTCACCACATACACGTCGTTCTTGTCTTCACCACATACACTTCACTCTTGACTTCACCACATACACGTCATTCTTTGCTTCACCACATACACTTCACTCTTGACTTCACCACATACACTTCATTATTGGCTTCACTACATACACTTCACTCCTGGCTTCACCACATACACTTCATTCTTGGTTCCACCATCACTTCACTCTTGGCTACCACATACACTTCATTCTTGGCTTCACCACTACACTTCACTCTTGGCTTCACCACATACACTTCACTCTTGGCTTCACTACATACACTTCACTCTTGGCTTCACCACATACACTTCATTCTTGGCTTCACCACATACACGTCATTCTTGGCTTCACCACATACACGTCATTCTTGGCTTCACCACATACACTTCACTCTTGACTTCACCACATACACTTCATTATTGGCTTCACCACATACACTTCACTCTTGACTTCACCACATACACTTCACTCTTGGCTTCACCACATACACTTCACTCTTGGCTTCACCACATACACTTCACTCTTGACTTCACCACATACACTTCACTCTTGACTTCACCACATACACTTCACTCTTGGCTTCACCACATACACTTCACTCTTGGCTTCACCACATACACTTCATTATTGGCTTCACCACATACACTTCATTCTTGGCTTCACCACATACACTTCACTCTTGGCTTCACCACATACACTTCACTCTTGGCTTCACCACATACACTTCACTCTTGGCTTCACCACATACACTTCACTCGTGGCTTCACCACATACACTTCACTCTTGGCTTCACCACATACACTTCACTCTTGGCTTCACATCCATTCACAGAACCCCCACGACACTGCAGGCAGCATTCGGTCCAACTCACGAACCATAGTCAGGCTGATCAAGAACTAACCTACCATTACCGCTACTACTTGCATTACCAGCATTATTTCTACCATTACTTCTCCACTTCCTTCTTTCTGTCCCTCCCCTCTCCCCCTCTCCTATATATACTGGCTCCTTCACTTTCGTGTGTTAGTGTGACTTTTAAATGGTCCAAGTCGGACCGAAACGTCGTCATAAGGTTCTCTGTGTGCGGGTTATTTGTGTATTATCAAGTTTCGTCTTGAAGACAGCAAGTTGTGCGTTAGTAATCCGTCTTATGCCTGGTGCCAGACTGTTGAATAATCTTTGGCTCCTTAGATTATAGTTTTGTCTCTTATACTCATGGCGCCCCTGGTTTTTAATTGAGGTAATTTTCACTATTTTCAGAGCCTCTTGCTTTTAAAGGGAGTGATTTTTGTAGGCACATCATTCGCCATAGGATTTTCTAGGTGAAAATTATGGTGTATCTTTCTCGCCTTTGTTCCAGAGAGTACAGACAAAGGGACTTCAAACGTTCCCGTTAATTTAGGGACTTGACTGAACTTATGCATGCATTATAGATTCTCTGCAATTCTGCTAACTTTAAAAGGGGCTATGACTCACGAAATCGTAATGACACGATTACAAACAAACCATACCACGGGTGGGGTTCGAACCCTCGGTCAGAGAGTCTCAAAACTCCAGACCGTCGTGTAAGCCACTGGGCCAGCTAGCTTCAATAAGATTCCTCCAACTAGGTATATTTCTACACCATAGGAAGGTTAGCATAGGTACCACTGTGTCCACAAATCCAAGTTTTTATAGACGAATCTCCCGCTAGCATGGCCGTCACGGCCATAAATATATTGTTTTATGTGGCCCAGTTTGAGACTTGGTTTTATCGCTTGGATGGACTTGCAGTGTCCCCAGTGGATGAGACTTGCAGTGTCCCCAGTGGATGAGACTTGCAGTGTCCCCAGTGGATGAGACTTGCAGTGTCCCCAGTGGATGAGACTTGCAGTGTCCACAGTGGATGAGACTTGCAGTGTCCCCAGTGGATGGCTTGGTGTCACAGTGGATGAACTCAGTGTCCCGTGGATGGACCAGTGTCCATGGATGTCACTCGTGCAAATCCATCTTTGTTTTTTTTACAGATCTTGCCTAATAATTTTGAACTTGTAGTTTTCATTTTTCTCAAGATCTAAGCATTTTGTGAGTTCTAGTTTTATGGGTTTATCTTATTCTGTCTCTTATATTCGTTTCTCTCTGTAGTTGACTCTGCTTTGCTGAACTAAAATCTTCTATATACTTTGTATTTATATTGATTGCTTTTTTCTCTTTCTTCTCCTATTCAAGTCTTGTTACAATTTCCTCTTCCTACAATTTCCTTCTGGCTTAAGCCGGTGGGAGACTTGGACCTGCCTCGCATGGGCCAGTAGGCCTGCTGCAGTGTTCCTTCTTTCTTATGTTCTTAAATTCTAGTATCGTCTGCAAAGGATGATACAGTGCTATGATTAATGTCCTTCTCTATGTCTAATATGAAAAGGAGGAAAAAAATGAGAAATAGTTATGTGCCTTGGGGAACATAGCTTTCCATTGTTTCAGTCTCAGACTTAACTCTATTTACTGTTACTCTTTGCATTCTGTTTGCTAGAAAGTTGTAAAAACCATATGCCCATTTTTCCTGCATCCAAGATCATGTCATATTGGTCCTGTAGTTGAGAGAAGTAGAAGCCACATGTTGGACACCCATGTTGGTCTGGGTTGTGCAGTTCTTGTGAAGCCATGTGGTTAGCAATGTTGATTCATAAAATCCTTTCAAAGACTTTCATAATGGTGGACTTCAGGGCTGTAGGTTTATAGCTTTTTGCTATGACTTTGTTGCCACCTTCGTTGAGGGGTGCTATATATCCGTTGTTTATAATGGGTGTTGGATTACCCGTGTCTAGGCTCCCTCTCCATTGAATATTTAAGGTACGTGATAGGGGTTTCTTGCAATTCATAAACATGGAGTTTCACTAGTCTGGGGCCGGGGCGGAGTCCATGGGCGTGTCGTCAAGGACTTTTCAAAGTCAAGTCGGATTAAGGTTGTATCCCATATTTTTGGAGACGTTGGCAAGATTTCGAGTCTCGTTCGTGAAGAATTCGTTCAGATTGTCAGTGATTAATGACTCACTGAAAACAGAGTGACATTAAGACTTCAGTATGTAACAGTAGCATGTTAAATTTTGATATGTAGTTGCAGCAGGTTAAGAGTCGACCTGGATGGGGTTCCGGGGGTCAACTCCCTCGTGGCCCGGTCCATGACCAGGCCTCACGGTGGATCGGGGTTTGATCATCCAGGCTGTTACTGATGGCTGCACGTAATCCAACATTCGAACCACAGCCCAGCTGGTCAGGTACTGACTTCAGGTATCTGTCCAGCTCCCTCTTGAAGGTTCTCGTTATCCATCATATCATTTTTCTCGCAGCTGTAATAATGACACTGTTGTATTCCTTGAAGGTGATGTCCTCTGACATTATCAATACTAAGTCCTTCACATTAGTTTTTCGCTCTGTTGTGTGGTTGGAATTTGTCTTGTACTATAGATAAATGCAAAGTTCTAAATATTGGACAGGACAATAACCATGCCACATATAAACTAAATAATGTAGATCTTAATACTACTGATTGCGAAAAGGATTTAGGAGTTCTGGTTAGCAGTAATCTAAAACCAAGACAGCAGTGCATAAGTGTTCGCAATAAAGCAAACAGAATCCTTGGCTTCATATCAAGAAGCATAAATAATAGGAGTCCTCAGGTTGTTCTTCAACTCTATATATCCTTGGTTAGGCCTCATCTAGATTATGCTGCACAGTTTTGGTCACCGTATTACAGAATGGATATAAATGCTCTGGAAAACGTACAAAGGAGGATGACTAAGTTGATTCCATGTATCAGAAATCTTGCCTATGAGGATAGACTGAGGGCCCTGAATCTGCACTCTCTAGAAAGGCGTAGAAGTAGGGGGGATATGATTGAGGTGTATAAATGGAAAACAGGAATAAATAAAGGGGATGTAAATAGCGTGCTAAAAATATCTAGTATTGATAGGACTCGCAGCAATGGCTTTAAGTTGGATAAATTCAGATTCAGGAAGGATATAGGAAAGCATTGGTTTGGTAATAGAGTTGTCGATGAGTGGAACAAACTCCCGATTACAGTTATAGAGGCTAAAACGTTGTGTAGTTTTAAAAATAGGCTAGATAAATATATGAGTGGGTGCGGGTGGGTGTGAGTTGGTCCTGACTAGCTTGTGCTACTAGGTCAGATGCCGTGCTCCTTCCTTAAGTGAATGTAACCTGACCTGGCTGGTTCGGGGCATTGGCTTAAGCCGGTGGGAGACTTGGACCTGCCTCGCATGGGCCGGTGGGCCTGCTGCAGTGTTCCTTCTTTCTTATGTTCTTATGTTTTAGCTTTTAACTCCTCAAGTTTTCCATAGCCGAGTAGCTGAAATTTGTCCTCATTGAACATCATATTGTTTTCTGTGGCCCATTGGAAGACTTGGTTTATAGCTCCTTGAAGATTTACAGTGTCTTCAATGGATGACACTCTCATGCAGATTCTAGTATCGTCTTCAGAGGAAGACACGGTGCTATTGTTTACATCTCTATTTATGTCTGATATGAGTATAAGGAAAATGATTGGGGCAAGTACTGTACCTTGGGAAACACAGCTTTTCACTATTGCAGCTTCTAGCTTAACTCTATTTACCATTACTTTGTGTATTGCATTGATTAGAAAGTTGAAGAACCTTCTGCCCACTTTTCCAGTTAATTCCTTTAGTACATATTTTGTGCTCTATTACACCATGATCACACTTGTCGAAGGCTTTTGCAAAGCCTGTGCATAGTATATATACATTCTGTTTGTCCTCCACAGCATCTCTCACAACTACTGGATTACCATGTCATGGTAATCCAGTAGTTGTGAGAGACAGGAGCGACCTCCTGTTGAACCCATGCTGCCCTGGGTTGTGCAATAATTGGGAATCCAAAGTGGTTGGCGACCTTGCTTCTTAGAACCTTTCGGTCTATAATTCTTTGATATTGCTTTGCTGCAACCTTTGTTGAGCGGGGCAAAATCCATTCTTTTTAGTGACTGTGGGATGGCCCGTGTCAAGGCTACCTATCCATAACATACATGAGAAACACGATGGGGTTTCTTGCAATTCTTGATGAACACGGAGTTCCACAAGTCTGTGACTGAGTGTGTTGGCGTGTTGTCAGTGTCTTTTTCAAAGCCCAGTGGAGTTAGGGTTATGTCAGAAATTTTAGAGATGTTTATAAGATTTTGGATCTCGTTCATAAAAAAAATCATTCAGATTATCATATTAAGACTTCAGTATCTCACTCATTTCTTCGTTGCCATCAGTGTAAGTCCCATCTTATTTAAGCAAAGGCCCTATACTGGATGTGGGTTTTGCCTTGTTTTTGGCATATGGAAAGAAATATTTGGGATTTCTTTCAATTTCATTTATTGTTTTTAGCTCCTTTTTCCCTTGAGTCCTTTTAGATTAATTTAATTTATGTTAAATATTTTCTACTCCCCTAGTCAGTGTCTCCTTCCACATTTCAGATAGTCTGGCCCCTAGAGAAGCTCTGTGATTTTTGTCTCTTTCTAGTTTACATCTATCTTTTTTTTACGAGAAAGTGCTTTGAACATACTTCAACTGCCAAAGAGTTGATCCTTTCTAGACACTGTTTTGAATCCATGTTATTTAAGATATCTTCCCAACATGTTTCATTAAGGAGGTGATTTATTTTATCCTGGTCGATGTTATTGTTGTTAAAGTTAAATTTGGTGAAAGCATCCTCATAGCTGTTTGCATATTGCTGGTCAAGACCCCTGTGCATACAAGTCTAAAATTCGATTAAATTGTGATCTGAATTAACTGTCTTCAATACTGTTATATTTCATACCAGATCATCATTATCTGTGAAAATAAGGTCAAGTGTATTTTCCAGTCTTCTTGGCTTCACTATTTGCTGGCTTAAAGTGTATTTATTACAGAGATTCAGCAGCTCTTTTATGTGAGAATTTTCATTTGCACTGTATCATGGGAATATCTCTGCTATAAAATTATTTTCTGCGTTCTTCCATTATAAATGTCTTAAATTGAAATCAAGAAACAAGATGTTTGGGGCTGGGGTTGAAAGATTTTCCAGACAGTTATCAATTTTTAATAGCTGTTCCTTGAATTGTTGAGAAGTTGCATCTGGCGGCTTATATACAACCACAATGACTAAGTTTTGGTTGTCAGTCTTTACAGCCAAAACTTCAACTGCCATATTTGTGGTGTTTGCTAACTTTGTGCATATGAGCGACTCTGACGTATAGGCCGACCTTCCTCCCTTGTTGCCTGTTCTCTCTCTCGTCCAAATAAGTTGTTCCCTGTTATCCATATTTCGTTGTCAAAGTTATCGTTTGTCTGGGTCTCAGTGAAAGCTGCGAACATCCCGTTGTAATGAAGCATGTGGACAAGAACAGTGAGGGGAGAGCTGGCATAAGGCCTTGTATATTTTCAAATATAAATAATGCCATATTGCTGGCTTGTTGGGGGTGCATTTTTGTTGGCAGGAATATCTGTGGTTGAGTCGGAGCCACTAATTGTGCTTCCAGTCTAACAAGGCTCCGAGGTGGTTAGAGTCTGACATGTAGTAGCAACTGGTTAAGATAGACATGTCATGTAGTAGCAAGGGGCTCCTCAAGTGACTAGCGTTGCTACCCCAGCACTTGAAAAAGATGCGTCTCATCTCTGGTATATATGTCATGTTTGTCTTAGAATTTGTCCCACTTGGCAGTGAATTATATTGTTTTTTCGTTGCAATACTTGTCCAGCCAACAGTTTAAAACACAGCTCCGCTCATCCCTTCTCTCCCTCACTGTTCTTGACCACATGCTTAAGAACATAAGAACATAAAAAAGAAGGAACACTGCAGCAGGCCTACTGGCCCATGCGAGGCAGGTCCAAATCTCCCACCGACTTAAGCCAATGCCCCGACCCATCCAGGTCAGGATACATTCACTTAAGGAAGGAGCACGGCATCTGACCTAGTAGCACAAACTAGTCAGGTCCAACTCACACCCACCCGCACCCACTCATATATTTATCCAGCCTATTTTTAAAACTACACAACGTTTTAGCCTCTATAACTGTACTCGGGAGTTTGTTCCACTCATCGACAACTCTATTACCAAACCAATGCTTTCCTATATCCTTCCTGAATCTGAACTTATCCAACTTAAAGCCATTGCTGCGAGTCCTGTCAATACTAGATATTTTTAGCACGCTATTTACATCACCTTTATTTATTCCTGTTTTCCATTTATACACCTCAATCATATCCCCCTAATTCTACGCCTTTCTAGAGAGTGCAGATTCAGGGCCCTCAGTCTATCCTCATAGGGAAGATTTCTGATACATGGAATCAACTTAGTCATCCTCCTTTGTACGTTTTCCAGAGCATTTATATCCATTCTGTAATACGGTGACCAAAACTGTGCAGCATAATCTAGATGAGGCCTCACCAAGGATATATAGAGTTGAAGAACAACCTGAGGACTCCTATTATTTATGCTTCTTGATATGAAGCCAGATTCTGTTCGCTTTATTGCGAACACTTATGCCTGCTATCTTGGTTTAGATTACTGCTAACCAGAACTCCCAAATCCTTTTCGCAATCAGTAGTATTAAGATCTACATTATTTAGTTTATATGTGGCATGGTTATTGTCCTGTCCAATATTTAGAACTTTGCATTTATCTATATTAAACTGCATCTGCCACTTCTCCGACCACTGCATCAGTCTATTCAAATCTTCCTGGAGTGCTCTAATGTCCTCATTTGAATGAATTGGACGGCCTATTTTGGTGTCATCGGCAAACTTGCTTATGTCGCTATTTATTCCCTCATCTATGTCGTTTATGTAGATTGTGAACAACAAGGGGCCCAATACTGACCCCTGTGGAACACCGCTTGGACACTTCCCCACTCTGATTTCTCCCATTTATGCAAACTCTCTGCTGCCTATTTGTCAACCATGCCTCTATCCAGGAAAAAATTTCTCCTCCTATTCCGTGTGCCTTAATTTTCCTCAATAGTCTCTGATGTGGGACTCTATCAAAAGCCTTACTGAAGTCCATATACACAATATCATATTCATTACCATGATCTACCTCCTCAAACACCTTAGTGAAAAAGTTATTAAATTTGTAAGGCAGGAACACCCTTTGTAAAACCGTGCTGAGATTCGTTGATTAATTTATGCTTTTCAAGATGGCTGCGAATTGCCTCGGCAATTATTGATTCCATAAATTTTCCCACTATGGAGGTTAGGCTTATTGGTCTATAGTTCGAAGCTAAGGACCTGTCACCTGCTTTGAAAATAGGTATTACATTTGCCATTTTCCACTTATTTGGCACCATGCCAGTTTGCAGTGATATGTTGAAAGATTAGCCAACGGGTTGCCTAAGCTCCTCTTTACATTCCTTTAGAACCCTTGTACAGTTCATCAGGGCCTGGGGTTTGTTAGGTTTCAATTTATCTATTTGTCTAAGGACCATGTCACTTGTGACCCTAATCGTGCATAGTTTACTATCATCCTGTTCTACATAATTAATTATTTCTGGAATATCGCTAGTATCTTCCTGTGTAAAAACTGAGAGGAAGTAAGTGTTAAAATTCTACACATTTCCTTATCACTGACGGTGAGCTGACCTGAGTAACTTTTGAGTGGGCCTATCTTGTCCCTAATCTTACTTCTGTATACCTGAAAAAATCCTTTTGGGTTAGTCTTCGATTCTCTCGCAACTTTAACCTCATAGTCTCTTTTTGCTTTTCTTATTCCCTTTTTTATTTCTCTCTTTAACTGAATATATTTATTACCTAATTGCCCCTCTCCTCTTTTGATTCGCCTATATATGCCTCTCTTTTGACCAATGAGATGTTTTAATCTATTGTTCATCCATTTAGGATCATTTTTGTTTGATCTGATTTCCCTATTAGGAACATAAGCTGTCTGAGCAGCTAGAACTATTCTCTGAAAACGTCATATTGGCAATCACCACCTACCTGATTTAATTACGGGATCCCTACTGATTTAATTAACTCCATAGATGTCCTGTATTTGGCAAGCAGCTTCAGCTCGCGCGTGCGTGAGTGTGTGTGTTTGGGGATAGGAGGTGGGGGGGTACGTGAGGCAAAGGACAGGACCACGAGGACTCAATAACTTCCGGTCTTTTGGTTATGACGCAACAGGACATTCTCCTCACGCAACAACACATGTATTAATTTATGTTGCTCTCCTGAACACACGAACCTACACATGAACACACGTGTGTGTACTCACCTAGTTGTGGTTGCAGGGGTCGATTCACAGCTCCTGGCCCCGCCTCTTCACTTGTCGCTACTAGATCCTTCTTCCTGCTCCATGAGCTTCATCATACCTCTTCTTAAAGCTATGTGTGGATCCTGCCTCCATTACATCACTTCCCAGACTATTCCACTTCCTGACAACTCTGTGACTGAAGAAATACTTCCTAACATCCCTGTGATTCATCTGAGTCTTCAACTTCCAACTGTGTCCCCTTGTTGCTGTGTCCCATCTCTGGAACATTCTGTCTCTGTCCACTTTGTCAATTTCTCTCAGTATCTTATATGTTGTTATCATATCCCCCCTATCTCTCCTGTCCTCCAGTGTCGTCAGGTCGATTTCCCTTAACCTCTCCTCGTAGGACATACCATGTGTGTGTGTGTTAGTTACCATTTTGTCCTAGGCACATGTCGATTAGACACTAGGCCTGTTGTATGTATGTGTGTGTGTGTGTGTGTGTGTGTGTGTGTGTGTGTGTGGGTGTGTGTGTAACGAAACACTTCGAAATGTTTCGGCCCCGCCGGGAATTGAACCCGGGCCCTCCGTGCGTGAAGCAAGAGCGCTAGCCACCATGCCATCGGGGCGTGTGTTGTTGTTGTTGTTGTTGTTGTTGTGTGTGTGTGTGTGTGTGTGTGTGTGTGTGTGTGTGTGTGTGTGTGTAACGAAACACTTCGAAATGTTTCGGCCCCGCCGGGAATTGAACCCGGGCCCTCCGTGCGTGAAGCAAGAGCGCTAGCCACCATGCCATCGGGGCGTGTGTTGTTGTTGTTGTTGTTGTTGTTGTTGTTGTTGTTGTTGTTGTTGTTGTTGTTGTTGTTGTTGTTGTTGTTGTTGTTGTTGTTGTTGTTGTTGTGTGTGTGTGTGTGTGTGTGTGTGTGTTAGTGTGTGTGTGTGTGTGTGTGTGTGTGTGTGTGTGTGTGCAGTGTTTTGGTCGAATGGATACAGAGTAACCGCTGTTATTACTCCGCCACCCTTCCTGTTGACCCTATCAGTGTGGGGTAATTTATAGCCCCTGTGTGTCATTCAGAAGGCATTTCTCTATCTTTCAGATTGAACCAGGTCTCTGTTATAGCAATAATTTCTATGCTTCCTACACTTGCACATCTATCTTATTTCTTACACTCCTACTAAGGGAGCTAGTCTCTCGCTGCCCTCTGCTCTCTCCCTTTGTAGATATGGTGGTGGCTGTATTGGGCTATACTGTGTTCTGCTTGGAGTGCTCCAAGGGCCAACGCCCAATTAGTTTATATATTAATGGTAAAGGTGATG
Organism: Cherax destructor; assembly: GCA_009830355.1. NCBI lineage: Eukaryota > Metazoa > Arthropoda > Malacostraca > Decapoda > Parastacidae > Cherax > Cherax destructor. Next base: position 584 of record WNWK01047545.1, on the reverse strand, counting down.
TATTGGCATAATACCGTTTCTATATTGGAGTGTCTTAGGCAAACTTATGACTAGCTTAAGAATTATGAAGCAATAGTTGTATTAGAATTTTGTTTAGTCATGTGCAAATTAAGGGGAATCACAGATATCAATAAGTGTATTTTGCTGTGGGACTGATCAATCAGGCTGCTGGTGCTAGCCGCATGAAATCCAACTTAGGCATCACAGCCCAGCTGATCAGGGAATGAAGAGAAACTTGCCCAGTTCTTTCTTGAAGACAGCCAGGGGCCTGTGTTTCTACTCCCCGTTATGTATGAAGGGAGGACTTTGAAATGTCTTGGTCTACCTGGAGTCTACCTGGAGGGTATTCCTGGGATCAACGCCCCCGCGGCCCGGTCCATGACCAGGCCTCCCGGTGGATCAGGGCCTGATCAAGTAGGCTGTTACTGCTAGCCGCACGTAGTCCAACGTACGAACCACAGCCCGGCTGATCCGGCACTGATTTTAGGTATCTGTCCAGCTCCCTCTTGAAGACAACCAGGGGTCTATTGGTAATTCCCCATATGGCTGGTGGGAGGCTGTTGAACAGTCTTGGGCTCGGACAC
>WNWK01047544.1:0-13888 GCA_009830355.1 Cherax destructor | reverse complement strand
CAATCCTACCATCATGTAAAACAGTTTCAGGTTTCTGTTTCACAGTCACCTGGCAGGACGGTAGTACCTCCCTGGGAGGTTGCTGTCTACCAACCTACTACCACAGGACGGTAGTACATCCCTGGGTGGTTGCTGTCTACCAACCTACTACCTTTGAACAAATTCATCTTTGTGTTTCGAAATTAAATATTATCATTGCTGTGTTTCTGAGTAATTTGTTTCGTCCACTTGTAATTAAGAGTTCAAGTGTTCAAAACTCTTATTTCTTGTTGTTTTTATACTCTTTCTAAGCTAAGCTATATTTTGTGTGTGCAATTTTTATTGATACTTTGATTCTGCATATTATTTTATTGTATATTTCATACTGTTTACTTTGCAATAATTATTTTTCATTTCATAAGTTGTACTGTTATTCTTGTGCTTTATTTTTGTCAGTAATTAATAAGTATTTTTAATTAGATTCATTATAATTCAGTTCAATAATCTCAGTATATTACTGACTGAGTGTCCTGTTTCTCATCTTATTATTTTAACTTGACTCACGAAATCGTAATGACACGATTGAAACAAACCATACCACGGGTGGGTTGAACCCCGGTCAGAGAGTCTCAAAACTTCAGACCGTCGCGTAAGCCACTGGGCCAGCTGGAGATCCGTCTGTAAAACTAGCATTTGTGGACACAGTGGTGCCTATGCTAACCTTCCAATGGTGTAGAAATATACCTAGTTGGATGAATCTTATTGAAGCTAGCTGGCCCAGTGGCTTACGCGACGGTCTGGAGTTCTGAGACTCTCTGACCGCGAGTTCTAACCCCACCCGTGGTATGGCTATTACATTATTAGTGTTTATGATTGCATCGTGACGATCCCCACGACAAGGGAACCAGAAGTTCTCGTAGACTAACTCTCGTACGTAGAATTGATCAGATACTCTGGCAAGGAGAGAAGTGTCTCATGACACCGTGTTCAATGTGCAATGTTTTTCTTGGTGATGAACACGTGCGGCTGAGGTGTTTCATATTGAGATGTGGGAACGAGGAAGCTAGATCGTTCTCAACCCCTCTTTTGAGAGGGGAACCCCTCTTTGAGGGGGCTACCCCTCTCTGAGAGGGGATATCGCCCCTTCACAAACTACAATTTCCACCACAAATGTTTATCACTTACATTATGCTGTGTAAATTTTCAGTTTTGCCAGTTTTATTAAGCAAATTATTTCCCCTTCTAATAACAAGTGAATGCTTTTTCTGGTCGTCTTCAAACCCTAAATGAAAGCGTGTTTTAAAAATAAAGTATTTTTGTATTAATTTTGTTACTCAAGGATTCAAAACTTATATAAGGCATCTGGGGAAGATTTACTGGACTATTGACATTCACGGCCGCCCTGTCAACAACGCCTCAGTTGCCATTCCATACATTTGCTTTCGTATTTTTATCCTAAAAGGCTTCTCTGATCGGCCATTTTCCAACTTTGACTTCAAAATACTTTAGTTACTTTACCTTATTTCATTATTCCCCACCCCATTCCCGGTGCTGGTGAGGGCTCTTGATCCAAAGCCATTCCACGTGTGCTACATGACCCTATGGGTTTAGCGCTTTCTCCGATGCATTAGTGTTCAGTGGCTGATTCATCATTTAAAATGGATGGGACGTTCTATAGGTTAAGGCTGTAAGGCACAAATGTTGTTGGATTCTGTGGAAAAATACATCTTGTGGTCCGCTTTAAGATACCCTTTACACCAGAGTTAATAACACTGTATGTAACCTGTTTGGTAAATATCAGGAATCTTTTCTTAAGATTTTGTTGGTAGGATTCAAGAGTATATGTCTGGACGCTATTTTGAGAATACTACTGGAAGGATTGTTACCAGGAGACTATTGGTAGAAGACCTCTGGAAGGTTACTGCTGGAAATAGAGTGCTGTTAGGACTGTGTTGGGAGTGGTTCGTGTGTTACGTATAAGATGAATCAAGTCAGCTGGTATTATCCATCAGTGTGATGGTGGTGTCTCCACCGAGACTATTCTTTCAGCGACTTTTTTTCAGTTCCTTCCTGGTGGTGGGAAAGAGAATTTTGTCTCTTTTTTGTCACACCGCAGATTAGTCGGTGCAGACGCTGCCCCTAGTATGAGGGAACACAGTAGAGGGTGACCATTGTTGTAAACAGCCTACCAAGAGGCTGTTTCAAACTGCGCGGCACTATGGTGCTGCCCTCTATAGGCCTATCAAGGTCGGGCTGGTCAGCCATGCTTCTCTCTCACTTACACGGCCTACCTCACTGAAGCAGCATCTCCCCCCCTTGCTGGCTCCCGGTCCCCTCACGCTCTGTCCCCATGTATTCCTACACCTTGCCATTAATAAACTGAGTCTAGTCATCGGCCGTATCTCTGCACCTACGCTACCATTCTACTGCCCAAAGTAAGCAGCCAAGAACATAGACTTAACAGTGGTGACAGCAGTGGTTCACGGCAGAGTGTAGTGTAGGGGACCCACCGCCCAGTCGATCATCCGACCAAGCCAGTCATATCCAGGTCATCTGCTGGCTTCTCGCATCATCCGTAGCTTCCAGCGTCTCGTGGGTGCCTGAGTCAGAGCATCGTCCACGATTTTTCCACAAAATCGGGACATAGGGCGTCATCTCCAGCTCCCCAGCCTGAAGCAGTCACGTGTGTGTTCATCTCCTACTCTACAACTCTCCAGCATTCTCCTACACCCTTCTGCATCCAGCAGCGTCTCGACGCCCTTCCTACAGCTACAAGAGACGCGAGGTGAGGTCGTTTTGGGTGTGGTGGTGGTGTGTCCACGAGTGTCTACCTCAGGGCGCCGCTGCCTGCCTATCTCCCACAACAACCACCTGCTCTCCACTCCTTGCTCGTTTCTACGCTCCCTCTACCCAGCTCGTCGCCTGTGTGTTGTTTTCTCCGAGTTCTTAAAGAAGCCAGCCCTGGCTTGACCACGTGGGAACCCATCGTGGTTGTCCCAAGCCAAGCCTAGTGTTCCCAGTACCTCGTTCCTGCGTCCTTCAATCTTCACCCTTCCTCCAGCTTCAGCAGTGATTTAATTTTGTTGTTATTTTCACCAGTATCTCAACATTTCCCCAGTGAAACCTGTAAAGTAACATCTTAGTCATTGTTGCAGTCCCTTGAAGTAATTCTGGCATTCTGAAAAGTCCTTTTCTGTAGTAATTTCCGTGTCCGTCTGCGCTTCCTAAGCCACGGTCAGCAACGCTCTCAGACGCGTTCCCAGTGTAAACAAAACGCCGCTCTCTCAGCTGGCGAGTTTCTGTGTTTTTTTAGTAAAAACCCTCATTTCCGCAGAGTTCTACGCCCTTTTCCCGTTCTTCCCAAGCCTTGCACAATCTTTCCTACGCCACTGGAGACCCCATAGAAGCCTACAAGTGTTTATAGTGTGTGTACCGCCGCATCCAGCCACCAGTACACACCAGGAGTTTCAGTATCTGCCTACTTGCTTCTAACCCCCCATCTACAATCAAAGTTAAGTAAACAGTGACTTGTCTGGCATTTCCTAAGAATTTGTGACATTATTTAATTGCCCTGCACCAAGTACAGTATCACTGAAGCCCATACTTTCAGTGAAATTTTCAGCAACATTGTTGCACTTTGCAAGCTCAATTTTTTTTTTATTTTTTTTTATTTTTAAATCCTAGTGCATTATTTCTGCACATAGCCTCTCACCTAATTATTAATTTGTTCCTGCTCAAAGTTGTTCCTGCTCAAAGTTGTTCATTGTGCTACCCATATATATATATATGTATATATATTCTTTTTAATTGCAAGTTACATCTGTCTGCTATTATTTTGATTGTTGCATCTGCAAGCTAGCCACAAATTGTTGACAACCTTGCACAGTTCTGATGTGTTAGTGTGTTCAAAGTGTTATTTTAATACTTGCCAGTGTCAGTTTGATTCTGCTTGAATTCAACAACTTGTGACTAGACACCTACATTTTCTCCAGTGTCTCAATTTAATTTTTTTTCTCCATATTATTTCTTTGCCATATTTTTGTTTAGGCACATTCACCTGTGTTTTGCATTCTGTTAATGTTTATGCCTTGTCATTGAGTGATTTATCAGTCCCTGTTATTGAATTTTCAGGAACCTGCTTATTTGCCATTATTGCAATAATTACCTGTGAAATTCCATACTTTTGCACCAGAATTTACTTAACAATTTTTTTTTCTTGTGTCAGTGTATACTCATTTTGCCACCTGTCGATCACCATGCCCAGCCCTTCTAGGGCAGGGTAGGTGCCAAGGCTGGAGCTTGCTACCATCTGCGGCTCGCAAGCCTGCCCTTCCCGTTAGCCTCCTTGGGGCGGGGAAGGTGGCAGACCAGAGGGGCCTAGCAACTATCTACCTACGTGCTTGTGGGCGAATATGGCTAGGCCTGGGACCAGTAGGTCCCACCGCTGAGGGGTACCCCTCTCCCATGGGAGACTTCGGTCTCTGCTACCCCACGCCAGGGGCCGGAGCCAGGTCGCCATCTGGTAAAGACCCGGGCCGGGAGATTTCCCGGTGAATCAACACCTCCTCCTCCTTGCCACCTGTAACTTTTGCCCCTTTATTTTGATTTTTATCATTTTGGCATTTTACTCATTGCCTTTTGTGTGAAATTCAGTACTTTTGATAAGTAAATTTTTGTGACTGTTTTTTTCCATTGAAGAGATTTTTTTAATTGTTTTGCCACCTTACCTGGCTGCAAGTAATTCATATTTTTCTTTGCCATACCTAATTGCAACTGCCAGCACCTGCAACATTTTGCTGTGTGTTGAGGCCTGCACTGTAGTACATTTATGTAATACCCAGTTTTCATTTTTTTTGAAACTTTTGTTAATTCTGCTACTTGTTACAGTTCATTCATTTTCATGCAATTTTCTTGCCAGTTATCTCTGCTTTTGTTCTGTTAACCCCAGCAATTAATTCACTTGTGTCCAAAATTTACCTTGGTTTCAGAGTGTACCATTCTTTTTTTTTGACGTTTACGCATTTGTTAACAAAAAGAGTTCTAGTAACACCGTGTTTGTCCTTTGACTCTGTGTTGAGTTTAGCCGTTTGCGTATCAATTCTTGCTTTGATCCCTTTCCCTTTCTCCGTGACTTATTTTGGCCATAACTGACGCCATGACTCAGACACGCAGTACCGTCGCGATGCCCAAGCTTCCGCCCAGATGGCACTGATGCCTTCCTGTTAGGTCCCATCAGGGGGAGGATGGCCCTCCAAACAATTAGGCAGTGCCCATGTCGTGGCCAGAATGGCCCGAATGTCATCCCCGCCCGTCCCTTTTGTTCGATGGTCGCGCCAGTATGTTGAGACGGTTCAAATCGGTCGAGACGACAGTTGGGACGAACCAAACCCCACTGACGCGCACTATGTAAACACTGCCGCGGTGGCTGTGAAACACCCCCGGTTATCACTTCCTTCAGACTTGGTGGAAGGCGTGATTTGCAGTCAGGCCCGCTCAAGGAAGCATTCCGAATTACTTCCGGCGCAGGCATCAGGAGTCATTACCTTGACATTATCACGAGCGTCATGAATGAGTGCCAATCCCCGGATGAAAGCCCCTCGCTTGCGTCTGTCGTTTCCAGCGAGCATCGTTGATTTTATTGACATTATGAAGGAAGCAAATGGGTCACTAGTGATGGTAGTATAAAACTCGAAGAATCATTCCCAGATCGTCGGAGGCGTCATAAGAGATGCCCCACCCATCTCCAGATAGAATTGACAAATTAGGGCTCGGGCCCCAAGGAACACATCCTGGGCGCCTTTAATGCTATCGATAAATTAAACCCGCTGGGCGAGAAAGACAAGGCTTGTCGCCCTGCTGGTACTCCCTTGCAAGTCCCTCAATTGCCAACTTTGTGTCCCGCCTGTGCAACCCCTGTCACTTTTCGCAGCCGTCCAGCAATCACAGCCGGCTAGTACGAAACAAACCTCAGCCCGCCGAATCAAAACGGGGTCGGTTATGACCGGAGGGCTAGCAAGACGACTTTGCCAGCGTCTCCTCCATCTAAGTCCGCGTCATGGAACCCCGCGTCAGCACCACCCCGAAGCGTGGGTTACCGTTTTAACTGGGAAAGAGGCTTCCGTTCTGATGTTATAAACCTCAGCCCCCACGCCGTGATAATCACCGTCCCCTCGCAGCACCGGGAGGGCGATTGTGTTTACCACCATACCCAGTCAACCGTTGCGGCATCTTGTCGTCGCACCACGGCAAGCGCTCTCGCCCGGAGCCCGATAAGCCCCCCCAGTAGTTCGGGGGAAGAGACGCCCAGAAAAACCCGCAAAGAGATAGTCACCCCATCGGGTCGCTGTATTCCGTCCCTGTCCGCAATGCGTTCGCCGCCCGGGCGCGACCATGCCGACACACGGAAACAGAGTGCCTGACGCTGGTGTCGGATTCGAACCGTACCTTCCAGGACATCGAGTCGCTCCACCAACGTCGAGCCTCACAGCCGGGACCCGACGACCTACGGCCCGTCATGCCCATGTTCGGTATGACAGCCCGGGGACCTCTAGATCCACCTTCATCGGAAGCCTATTCAGCTTTTCCTTGATACAGGTTCGGTGGTTAACATTGTCCGTTCCACCCTCTTCCGTGACATTGGTCTCCATGCAACGACCGAGCCGTCTGCTATTCAGACATTGCGAGGCGTTTCAGGTAGCCCTCTCACGGTCCGGGTTGTACAATTTTGTTTCGATCCATGATCACAAGTGGTCAGCAAAGTTCTTAGTTGTTGATGACATCCTCCCCGGCGATTTGCTCATCGGTTTCAAGACCATGGCAGACCTTAAGATCCGTTTAGATCCAGCTAAGTGGAAAGCGGATTTTGACGGAGGGACGCACCCTTCTGGGGTGTGCGCTTGGGTTCCACTACCGCCACCCCGTCTCTGAGTACATCCAGTACACTACCCCACCGTCTCTGGTACATCCAGTGTTAACATTGGAAACCCGCGGTTTCCGTCGGCACCCCCGTGAGGTCGGCCTCTTGTCCTGACCAACCTCATAAGAGAGTCGTGTCCCCGTCACCCCTGACCATCAGCGCTAGTTATCAGTGAAACCCAGTCTGGGGACGCCCATTCGACCATCACTTAACTCCGCGCTGTTGTAGATGACCGTTGTCAAGCCGATTCCCCGGCAGGCGACTGTCTGAGTGTCATGGATACGAGCAAGTTACCGCCTGTACAAAGTTGACGTCACTTTGTCGGCTAATTCGCCCCACCCTGTTACGGTGTATGTGACAAGAGCTTTGAAGGAGACCATGTCAGTTGACAACGACACATGCAGAGTCAAGGGCCTCCCTTGAGCCGTCCTTGCACACGTGCGTCGGGCAAGTTGCAAGTCCTTGTCGGTAACTTGATAGTCGAAATTCCCTGAGGAAGGATTTCCTGTCGACCTGTCAGGTTCCCCCGGTGAGAGTGGAGGGAGAAATCCCAGCTGACGTTCTTAAAGGCAGTCCTCCCAGGTGAGTCCGCTCTAATTCTTCCGTCACCCGGCCAGTGCAGGAAGATGATCTATGAAGACTACCCAAGAAGTTCCACAACTTCTCCAGGTTCTCAATCGCGACGCACTGCCGTCGTTTAGATGGTGAATCCATGGGTCTGACCCCGCTTATGTCTCACCATATTCCGCTTGATAAAGGTACAAACCCATTTATGCCTGCGTATGTTTGCATGCGCAAAATGTTTGCACGAACTCATTAAAGATGCTCTGCGATAGTTATCGAGAGTCCATTTCCGTGGAATGCCCTCTAATCCTAGTTCCCAAGAAAGATGGAACATGGCGTCCTGTTATAGATTACAGGAAACTGAATGCCTGTACCATCCCAGACCGATTTCCATTGCCAGTTCTGAATGACCTGTTACAGAACATTGGCGATAACAAGGTCTTTCGACTCTTGATCTTCTTCAAGGGTTTTGGCAGATCCCTCTTGATGACCAAAGCAAAGAACTAACAGCGTTCTCTACGCCTACTGGTCATTATCAGTAGGCTTGCGTGGAAGCCCGATCACGTTCAGTCGTCTAATGACAATGATTTTCCGTACTCTCCTAGGTGGCACGCTCATGGTCTACCTAGACGATCTAATTGTGATGTCCCAAGATGTTCCTACGCATCTCGTAAAACTTGAGCGGGTACTGGAAAAACTAGCCAAGGCTAATCTTAAGGTGAAGCTTTCTAAATGCCAGTTCCTTAAGCAGGAAATAAAGTTTCTGGGTCACGTAGTGACTCAGAGCGGCATCAAGACAGACGAGTCTAAAATCTCGGCTGTGCGAAGGTTCCCTAGACCTACGACGGCGGATACTGTCCGCTCCTTCGTAGGCCTAGCTGATTCTACCGCACTTTCATAGCCGGTTTCCCACCTTAGCTGCACCCTTGACGCAGCTCCTTAAGAAAGATGTTCCCTTTGAGTGGACGTGTGACCAAGAAAGAGCTTTCGTCACACTTAAGAATAGGTTAACATCAGCCCCAGTCCTTAGGTTCCCTGATTTCACCAAAGCGTTCACCTTGACGACAGATGCCAGCAAAGTTGGCATCGGTGCAGTCTTGTCTCAGGAATCTAATGGTAAGCAACAGCCAATAGCTAATGCTAGCCGTGTTCTCACCAAAGCTGAAGTCAATTACTCTGGACAGAGCTAGAAGCCTTAGCCATCGTCTGGGCTTTGAACCACTTCAGAGACATTATTTACCAGTATCCTATCAAGATTTACACGGATCATCTGCCGTTATTATCCCTTTTTGCAAACAAGAATCTCTCGGGGAAACATGCTCGGTGGTCTCTCACCTTTAACGACTACAATCCCGAAATCTGCTATGTACCGGGTAAGCAAAATGTCGTGGCTGACGCCTTGTCGAGGCATATAGCCTTTGTCAGTGCAGACAACTCGTTCTCCGTCGAGGCCCCTAGAGAGCCCAACGGCAGGACCCGGTGTGGTCACCAGTCCTTCGATTCCTAACCAAGGAGGACGTTGGCCCGCGAGTCAAGTCGCCCGTTCCGCTGACAGACTTAGTGGTCAATCAAGGAGTACTGTGTCGTGTAGCCGACTAGTGGACCCCGGCAGAACCGTACACCAACTGGTGATACCGGAGTCCCTGGTACCCACGACCTCAGTTGATCCACGATGTCCCAGGCGCAGCGCACCCCGGGAAGGACCGCAGCATCAAACAGGCTAGAATGAAATATTTCTGGCCAAAGATGGCAGCGGAAATTGCCAAGTATGTACACCAGTGTGTCGTTTGCTTACAACACAAGGGTACTGTCACGGGTCCCAATCCCATTCTGAAGTATCCCATTACAAAGGAGCCCTGGGAGAGAACTTCTGTCGACCTGTTGACGAATTTCTCGACCTCGGAGAAGGGTAATAAACACCTGCTTGTAATGGTAGATAACTTGACGCGGTACTGCGAGTTAGTACCCATCCCTGACAAAACGGCCGAGACAGTCGCAAATGCTTTCCGTGAGCGTATCGTTCTCCGTCATACCTGCCCACGTGTTCTCCTGTCAGACAATGGGTCGGAGTTCATAAATGCCACAATGAAGGACCTTGTTCCAGGTTTGACATTCACCAAGCACCAGTAGCTCCACGTCACCCGGCGAGTAATGGTCTTGCTGAACGTACAAACCGCAAAGTCCTGAGGTGCTCAGAGTAACCGTTAATCCGAGTTGTACTACATGGGATGACGCTATTCCAGATGTTCAGTGTACATTGAACTCTTCCCTCAACAGCTCGATTGGCGAGACACCCCATTTTGCCTTGTACGGCTATGATAAGCGTTTACCGTACGAAATCCTGTTTGCTCCGCCTAGCCCAATCTATGACGCCGATAACACCGGTATAGTTAAGATGCGGACCACACAGCTTGTTTTCCAGCGAGTACGTGAGAACCTAATAAAAGCCACAGATAGGTTCACGTCTGATCGCAATGCCCACGCTAAGGAAAGTAAGGTGGAACCAGGTTGCAAAGTTATGTTGCTCAACCCGACGCAGACCCCTGGTATGCATAAACTTGTCCCCAAGTTTGTCGGTCCTTACCGTGTCCTACGACAGCTCCAGGGCAATAAGTTCGAGGTGAGGGAGATAGCTACCGAACTATCAGAGAAGCTCACCTGACCACATGAAGTATATTGATCATGTGCAAGCTGAAGCAGAGCTGGAATCGCGGGCATTGCAAAGCCACAAGCAGACTCAAACTAGTGACAACCCGTCTAGTTCTTCACCCGCTATCCCTACGACAGATGACAGTCCTGTAAGGCTCCATACTTATGGCCTGAGACCCCGGACAGCAGTACATTTCTGTGACATTGACATACCTACTGACTTGTCCGACTCCTACGCTAGCTACGCTAATTGTTTGCTTGCAGAAATGGGGATTAATGCGCACACATTGTATAGTTAGTAAATAATGGAGTCAGGGTGGACAACACCATGTAAATATGTAAAATTTATTTCTAGAGGGTACCCGTAGTATAATGAATTCCATGGAAATAATGTTATTGTGAGTATGTGCACCCAGTGTGTCTTGTAAAGCCTGTATAAAGGCAAGGGCAATATCGCCCTTTTGAGTTAAATGTCACACCTTAGGAAATGCTACTGTCAGTCATTGTTTGCAGATGTGAGGATGGTACAGCGCTCATGGATGTGCAGTCAAGTTGACGTCTGGCCCTGTGGACAACCTGTATATAGAAGACTCTAGTTCCTGTGTCAGCATTGGCTTGTTCTGTCCTCTGTCCAGCTGTACGGGCAGGCCGATTTTCTCTTCCCCGACTCATGTAGGGGGAGAGTTTTTTTTCGGCCTGCACCGGCAATTTCCTATTGTAAATGTCAGGTGACCGGAAGCCAGTTTCCCCTGGGTAACCTTGCTTGCTTGTTTACACCTTCGTGCCCGCCAGTATTGTCGTGTCGAGACGACACGCGGTAGGTGGCCGAGCGGATGTAAACAGCCTACCAAGAGGCTGTTTCAAACTGCGCGGCACTATGGTGCTGCCCTCTATAGGCCTATCAAGGTCGGGCTGGTCAGCCATGCTTCTCTCTCACTTACAAGGCCTACCTCACTGAAGCAGCATCTCCCCCCCTTGCTGGCTCCCGGTCCCCTCACGCTCTGTCCCCGTGTACACCTACACCTTGCCATTAATAAACTGAGTCTAGTCATCGGCCGTATCTCTGCACCTACGCTACCATTCTACTGCCCAAAGTAAGCAGCCACGAACATAGACTTAACATTGTCCTTCCATGGCTGTGTCCTCTTTCGTCCACAGAAAAACAATACTCGATGAACAGAAACCTCGCAAGCGTCAAATACAACAACTAATACATTCCAAGAAGTAAGGAATGGCACCAAGCCCAGCTTGACACCAACTGATAATGGAATGGTGACCAATACAAAATTCTCTGTGCTGGACAAACTAGAGTTGGAAGGCAGTGATATTGTTCCATAGACTCCAGAATTAAACATCAGAAAAAGGATATTTTTTTTTACTGAAAATTAAGAAACGCAGAACTATATGATTTCATCTCACTCTTATTTGTTAGGAACAAATAATAGTGAGAGGAAGGTCAGACAGACTTTATATACATCACAACACAACGATGGTGGTGAAAAAGACATAACAGCAGAGAGGAACTTTCACCTGTGAAACAAACTTCTTTATTCAATAGCTCCCTTTTGCGATTATCTTTTTCAATTTTTACCAGTTTTGTGCATATATCTCTGCAACATAGTGCACCACAACATTCAGTGTGTAATATATATTAACATTCATACATGACAGTATGTGGCATGCTACCAGTATGTTACATTTTATTCGGTGTATGTCACACTCCCATATAGGCTGCCTCCCAACCTGTGAACCGGGTGCTACGGGTTCAACGATCACTAGGGTACCCGTCGTTAAATCAGTACCTTGGTTCAAAGGCCAATCACAGACAAGACCTCCAAAGCATTGTCTCTGGCTTCTGCTTTTGTTATCTTTTGTGACCGTGTGGTACACTTAATGTTCTTCCTTTGTACATAGTGCACATAAGTGTACATACTTGTTTATATCTGGCAAATTATATCTGGTGAAGGAAAATACAAGTCATACACTATTGTTTAGTTTTGTTTGCTCCACTTTGAGTCCCATTACGACCAGGTGGCAGGCCACACTGTACCTGTGTTCGTAATACAGCACATAACAATATTGGAGACATCAACACAGTGGTACTGGCCAGGTTGTGGCAGCCACCACCAAAATTCTTAGTGTCAAGAGATCGAATCATCCAAGTTGACAGTTTTTATTTTCATTCTTGAGATTTTTTATTTTGCATCTGTGATGGTGAATGTTTTTATGTCGTTTTTGAAGAGGTGAGAGGAGTATATATGTGAAAACTGAGAGACTTATTTAATAATAGTTTCTAAATAAACAAAATAATTTATTAAGCTGATTTATAAGAATATCTTCTTTGTCTTAACCACAAGTCTCTCATGATAGTCACTTCTTCACATATTTACATCTTTTCCCAAAGGATTTCATCAAAACATATTGTAACCATCATTCCATTTTCTTAAGAAAATGTAAATTATAAAATCAAGAGTTTTGTTAATTGTCTTACAATAGTTTAAAGCACCGTGATGAAGAGTGTAGATTATGATGAGAATGTGTACACATGTGTGTTCGTAGCATGGTGTTCAGAGTGAGGTGTGTGTGTATGTACTGACATATATATATATGGTTTTATAAGTCGAGTCTTAGCTCCTGGGCATGCCTTTCAACTTTAGGTTCATGAGATTAATTTCCTCTTTGCCTAATGGGCTCTAGTGTAGCTTCTCTTATATCAGTATATAAAGCCAGCAGCCTCTACCGCTTCCTCCAGTTCATTCTACTTCCTCCAGGACATTCTACTTCCTTCAGGACATTCTACTTCCTCCAAGTCATTCTATTTCCTCCAGGTCATTCTACTTCCTCCAGGACATTCTACTTCCTCCAGGTCATTCTATTTCCTCCAGGTCATTCTACTTCCTCCAGGTCATTCTACTTCCTCCAGGTCATTCTACTTCCTCAACTCAGTCTATCTTCTTGAGTCCGCTATTCTTCATTCATAATTTTCTTAACTTTGCCCTATGGAGGAAATCTGTCCATGGCGATGGAATATGATAGGGAAACTCGTCCAGGGCGATGGAATACGACTGTGAAACCCGTCCAGGGTAATGGAATATGACAAAGAAACCCATCTAGGGCGATGGAATATGACAAAGAAACCCATCTAGGGCGATGGAATATGACAAAGAAACCAGTCCAGGGCGATGGAATATGACTGGGAAACCCATCCAGGGCGATAGAATATGACAAAGAAACCCGTCCAGGGCGATGGAATATGACAGGGCAACCCGTCCAGGGCGATGGAATATGACAAAGAAACCAGTCCAGGGCGATGGAATATGACTGGGAAACCCATCCAGGGCGATAGAATATGACAAAGAAACCCGTCCAGGGCGATGGAATATGACAGGGAAACCCATCCAGGGCGATGGAATATGACAGAGAAACCCGTCCAGGGCGATGGAATATGACAGGGAAACCCGTCCAGGGCGATGGAATATGACAGGGAAACCCGTCCAGAGCGATGAAATATGACAAAGAAACCCGTCCAGGGCGATGGAATATGACAGGGAAACCCGTCCAGGGCGATGGAATATGACAAAGAAACCCGTCCAGGGCGATGAAATATGACAGGGAAACCCGTCCAGGGCGATGTAATATGACAAAGAAACCCGTCCAGGACGATGGAATATGACAAGGAAACCCGTCCAGGGCGATGTAATATGACAAAGAAACCCGCCCAGGGCGATGAAATATGACAGGGAAACCCGTCCAGGGCGATGTCATATGACAAAGAAACCC
>WNWK01047543.1:0-13888 GCA_009830355.1 Cherax destructor | reverse complement strand
CCTATTACTGTTCTTGTCATCTAGTGTCACTAGCTTTCCACTGTCCACCTTATTCTGCCTATTACTAGTTCTCCTAGAACTTATAATATTACTACACTGGGACTTCTCTGTTTTCCCCTTAAAACCCATACCACTAACGATTTCTAGTTTAAAGCCCTAACGCTCCCTCCACTGCAGGCTGCCCCCACCCCAGACCTGGATAAGTGAACCCCATCCCTGGCATAATGTCATTTCTGCTATAGAAGAGGTCCCAGTTGTCAATGAATGTTACTGAATTTTTCTTACAGTATTTGTCCAGCCACATTGACACCAATTGCCCTGGACACCATTCATTTCAACTCCTCTCCTTGGCAAAATACACATTTGACAGGGTTCCCACCCTTCTTCTAATTATGTCTATTGCTGACCTAAACCTGCTAGTCAGGTCCTCACTCCTATGTCTGCCAACATTGCCTCCAGCACTGAGACAGATAATAGGATTGCTCCATTACCTCTCATGATGTCGTCCAGACGGCTAACAATATCCTCCATCCTAGACCAAGGTAGGTCTGACGAGTGTGTTGTTACCAAGGTAGGTCTGACGGTGTGTTACCAAGGTAGGTCTGACGAGTGTGTTGTTACCAAGGTAGGTCTGACGAGTGTGTTGTTACCAAGGTGGTCTGACGAGTGTGTTGTTACCAAGGTAGGTCTGACGAGTGTGTTGTTACCAAGGTAGGTCTGACGAGTGTGTTGTTACCAAGGTAGGTCTGACAGTGTGTTGTTACCAAGGTAGGTCTGACGAGTGTGTTGTTACCAAGGTAGGTCTGACGAGTGTGTTGTTACCAAGGTAGGTCTGACGAGTGTGTTGTTACCAAGGTAGGTCTGACGAGGTGTTGTTACCAAGGTAGGTCTGACGAGTGTTTGTTACCAAGGTAGGTCTGACGAGTGTGTTGTTACCAAGGTAGGTCTGCCGAGTGGGTTGTTACCCTTGGTTAGTCTGCCTTTAAACTCCTTCGTGAAAACATTTTATTGTTTTGCTGCAAAGAGAGAAATGTTAAAAGCAGGTGGGGATATAGTTTTGGAGTGGTTAGTGCTATTATTTAATAAATGTATGGAAGAGGTAAGGTACCTAGGGATTGGCAGAGGGTTTATTGTCCCTTTGTATAAAGGCAAGGGGACAAAAGAGAGTGCAAAAATTATGGGGAATAAGTCTGTTGAGTGACCTGGTAAAGTGTATGGTAGAGTTATTATTGAAAGAATTAAGAGTAAGACAGAAAGCAGGATAGCAGATGAACAAGGGGCTTTAGGAAAGGTATGGGGTGTGTAGACCAAGTGTTTACAGTGAAACATATAGGTGAACAATATTTGGATAAGGGTAGAGGTTTTGTGGCATTTATGGATTTGGAAAAGGCGTATGATAGGGTGGATAGGGAGGCAATGTGGCAGATGTTGCGGTGTATGGAATAGGAGGTAGGTTACTGAAAGCAGTGAAGAGTTTTTATGAGGATAGTGAGGCTCAAGTTAGACTGTGTAGGAGGGAAGGGGACTATTTCCCAGTAAAAGTGGGCCTTAGACAGGGATGTGTGATGTCACCGTGGTTGTTCAATATATTTATAGATGGGGTTGTAAGAGAAGTGAATGCGAGGGTCTTGGTAAGAGGTGTGGGGTTAAAAGATAAAGAATTAAATACAAAGTGGGAGTTGTCACAGTTGCTTTTTTGCTGATGACACTGTGCTTCTGGAAGATTCTGAAGAGAAGTTGCAGAGGTTGGTGGATGAATTTGGTAGGGTGTGTAAAAGAAGAAAATTGAAAGTGAATATAGGAAAGAGTAAGGTGATGAGGATAACAAAAAGATTAGGTGGTGAAAGATTGGATATCAGATAGGAGGGAGAGAGTATGGAGGAGGTGAATGTATTCAGATATTTGGGAGTGGACATGTCAGCAGATGGGTCTATGAAGGATGAGGTGAATCATAGAATTGATGAGGGGAAAAGGGTGAGTGGAGCACTTCGGAGTCTGTGGAGACAAAGAACTTTGTCCATGGAAGTAAAGAAGGGAATGTATGAGAATATAGTTATACCAACACTCTTATATGGGTGTGAAGCATGGGTGATGAATGTTGCAACAAGAAGGCTGGAGGCAATGGAGATGTCATGTCTGAGGCCAATGTGTGGTGTGAATATAATGCAGAGAATTCGGAGTTTGGAAATTAGGAGGAGGTGCGGGATTACCAAAACTATTATCCAGAGAGCTGAGGAGGGGTTGTTGAAGTGGTTCGGACATGTGAGAGAATGGAACGAGACAGAATAACTCGAGGTGTATAAATCTGTAGTGGAGGAGGTGGGGTAGGGTCGGCCCTGCAAGGGTTGGAGGGAGGGTAAAGGAAGTTTTGTGTGCGAGGGGCTTGGACTTCCAGCAAGCATGTGTGAGCGTATTTGATAGAGTGAATGGAGACAAATGGTTTTTAATACTTGACGTGCTGTTGGAGTGTAGCAAAGTTACATTTATGAAGGGATTCAGGGAAACTGGCAGGCCGGACTTGAGTCCTGGAGATGAAAGTACAGTGTCTGCACTCTGAAGGAGGTGTTAGTGTTGCAGTTTTATAACTGTAGTGTAAAGCACCCCTCTGGCAAGACAGTTGTGGAGAAAATTCTCCAAAGGAGGGGGGTATGCGCCCTTACTACCCTTGGTAAGGGCCCTCACCCTTTCTGCCCTTAGGAAAGGGTCAGAGGAGGCGTCTGGCTGAGAAAACAATTTAATTCAAGCCAGATGTCTGATTACAGTGTCAAGAATGTGCTGACCACAGCACCCGACGCACCAGCCACAAGGCAGCATGAGGGGCAGATTGAATACAGGCTCCGTAGAGGTCATACGACTCTAGGGGTCATGCGGCGCGAGGCGACGTAAATCAACAGAGACAATAGTCGTACGCGTCCGTTATTTTAATTTAATCTCTACTAACGTCGGGAAATAAGATAAGAACTCTGTTCCAGCGCGTTTAGTGAATAACATCAACATTGCAGTATATTCAGAAGTGTGCGCAACTTCTTACTTCAGCGGCATTCTACAATCAAGACAGCATTTCCACCGTATATGGTGGAGCCAACACCATCGCTCAAAGTTACACGAGCAAGGTAAGAATTTTGTGTTCTGGTAATGCTGGGGACTGCGCAGTTCTTGTAGTCAAGAACAACAAAATTTTACCTATTGACGGCGGTTATGCGTGGACTTTTAAGTCCAACCACGTGAGTACATCTCCTTTCAGTTCATTTAAGACTGAAATATGGACATACGCTCCTTTGGAGCAATATATTATAATAAACCACGTGTATTTTTTCCATACAGCCCTGTGGAGAGTGTGGCAATATATGGATCCCCTGAGGTGTTGGGGAAGGCTGCGACATCTTGGATTCATCAATAAGCTAAGTAACAGTTCATTATATCGTAGAAAAGAGCCCAACCTCCACATAGTGGTCCTTACGAACCGGATAGTGGTCCTTACGAATCGGAAGTTTTGGTCCTTACGAATCGAAAGTTGATCGTATTCGAACAAGGAGAGTGGCCACATGGTGGTCCAAAGATTTATACTTCAGTGTATAAGTATCTACGATCCAAGGTCCTTCGAGAAAAGCTGTAAAACTAGTGTTTTTACAGAAGAAACCAGAACATATGGGTCCCTACTCTCAATCTAAGAGTATGGGAAGCTCTCACGAGGTATAGAAAACGCGAGCCGGCAGGCGCTCACCCGACACCCAGGAAGAAAACGGTAGTCGGGTCACCCAAGGTTGGGGGACAGTACTGGGGGGGCACCCCACTCACCCAAGCAGGAGCAACACTTCAATTTCTGCTTAAGTCAGCAGAGAAGCAGACTGACTGGCGTACAGCTGGTCTGTGAATGTGTATAGTATAAACAGTTTATATATACACAGTGTTTATAATGTTTATAGACACAAATTAAGAGAAGAAACTGTGTATAATGTTGTCTCTTATATAATATAGGAAGTGATATTAAGTGTAAACTTTCATATTAATTAACATTGTAACAGTGACATATGTATGTATATAAACATTGAATATATATGTGTAATGTGTATACAGTGAAATATATAATGTGTGAAGTGACGTCAGTGAGACTCAGTTTAGCTGAGACAGCAATTCAGGACATAAACAAACCTTGTGTTGTTTGTCCATATGTACTCTGACCTTGAGAGACACGGTTAGTGGGTCAGTAGTGTGCTGACGCAGTCAAAACAAACTTATCTGGAGTTTTTTAAACACCCTAAGTGTGCTGTTAGTCATTATACTAGCAAAATGTCATCATTAACCACAAAATTCAACACGTTACAGACGAAAATTACTCAATTGGAGCAATTAATTTCAGTCTGTATAGGTTTAACCCAAGACACAAATATAGACTATGATCAGTTGGAAATTAAATCTCAATTATTTAATAAACGTCTGGAAATCATTAATTCAGGCTACGAGATCTATGAAAAGGAATTTCTAGATTCCAATCCGACAAAGGAAGAAATTAAAAGTGTCTTGGATGCCTTTAGTGGACAACAATTAAGGTGGACAGGAATACAGGCTATCTGCCGCAAAACTTTGTCACAGAGACCTACTGTATTCAGTGGTCAGCAGACACATGTCCCAACACCTGTCACACCTGCCACACCTGGTGTAGGCTTACCGAGTCTTCCCAAATTGGCTATGCCTATTTTTGAAGGTAATGATTATGAAGAGTTCATTAGTGGGTTTAATTCTTTAGTGAATTCACGTACTGACATAGATGAGATTGCTAAGTTCAATTATCTCAGATATCTCGTGAAAGGTGAACCCTATGAACTGATTAAATAATTTCCTGTGGTCAAAGGCAATTATGCTCTAGCCTTACGTGTCTTAGCAGATAATTATCTTGATGCTGACAAAGCCAGGGTTAGACATGCAGTCTTAATATCAAGCTTGAAACCACCCAAACATTGTCTTTCAGACTTACAGTCATTTAGAATCACATTAGACAATAGTCTCAGAACTCTAGGAGTTAAATATGACCTAAGGCAATGTGATTGGTTTATCAGTGGTATTATACAAGATAAACTGTCAACACAAACCATTGAACGTTTAAATATTATGTTCAATACGCTTATTTCACTTGTGAAGAAATTAGCAATGGTTTACAAACAATAGTCTCATGCATGCAAGCAACGAGACAAGATGAGAAATCCACTAATCCTGTTGTGGATAATAAACCTTCAACTCCAGTACAAAAAATTACCTACTCACTAAACCACATAATGGGAAATCCCATGTAGGCACTTATCAAGCTGTGAACACAACAGACAGTAAACAGACTGTCACAAATAAACGTACTCCAAAATGTGTACTTTGTGATGGAACACATTGGGCAATATTGCATTCAAGACACAACAATGGAGGAACGGAAACAACGTGCTCAACAGCTGAAAAGGTGCACTAAGTGTTTAGGTGAACACAAGGAGGTAAATGCTCACTGAAAAGTGTTTTAAATGCAAGGGAATGCATCATACAGCATTATGCCCAAGCCATACAAGCGGCATCCGGGGATTAAGGATACAGTTGCGCACTGAAAGCGGCCAAGGTCAAGTTAGCCTGTCTGGCATGCGGACACAATTAGTCCAATTGATTTAATCATTGGAAGTGATTATTTCACTGTTTTGTGGAAAATATAGTAAGTAAACATGATGTTCACTTGCTGAAACAGCTGGAGGCCATATGTATGTGGTCCAATTCCCTCTCAAAGGGAAAGAAGCTGGGGAAGATTCAGTAGAAAATGTACGTTACAAGAATAACTGCTGATCATGTACCACGCAAAATTATCATTACTGGAAAAATGAATGAACCAGTTGATAAGTTGTGGGATTTAGATGCGATAGGTATAGATGTAAATAAACCAAGCCCGGAGTCTGAGACTTATAACCAATATTTGGACACTGTCAAATATGAAGATGGACAGTTTAGGTTACCATGGAAATTAGATCTACCACATCTACCTACTTTCATGGCTTTCGGACAAATGAAAGCACAAATACATGAGCTCAGGAAGAATCCAGAGCTGCTGACTGTCTATGATAATATCATAAAGAACAGTTGACAATAAATTCATTGAGGAAATATGAAGATAAGTTGAAGAAAGATGCTCATTATCTACCCACCCGAGTCAGGAAAAATTTGAAACCACTCCCTCGGTTGTATACAATTGCAGCCACGTGCAAATAAAGGTAGCAAGCCTTAATGACTGTCTGATGACCGGACCCTCACTAACTGAGAAGCTTGGAGACGTGATTATAAATTTCGCACAAATCCATATGCCTCAGGCTATTTTCCAAAGCTTTCTTAAGGTAGGACTACAAGAAATAGATAGAGATTATCTGATTCTTGGGCCAGAAAATCCACATGATCCTCAAAGTCCTGTAAAAAACTTATCTTTAAGTCAAATTATTTGGTGACTCCTCTCCATTTTATAGTAGCTACTCTTAATCACATTTGAAGAAATTGAAAGTCCCTTCAAAGAAATCTTAAAGAAAAGTTTCTTGTGGACAATCTTCAAGGTACTGTAAAAGAGGAGGGTTTGAAATCCTTATACAGAGGAAGCTAACAAGGAGATGGGAAGCAAAATGCCCAAGGATGTGGAATACTAATTCAAATAATTAAGAACTTATCAAAAGTTTTAATGAAATTCCTGAATAACAACTCTTGGACCCAATTGGATACACAGGAAGACACTTTGAGTATCAAAGGATAAATTGATACATACTAAACTTGTTTACTGTAATATCACAATGTTTTGATCCTCTAGGACTCGTCTCAAATTCCATAAAAGGTAAAATGCTTGTGCAAGAGATGGAAGCTCAAAATAGGTTGGGATGAGAACTTGCCTCAGAAATAAGTCAAGAATGGGATGAAATATCCAAGGAGTTTAAACAACTTCATCAAATTAAATTTCCCAGACAAATAGGTCAAGAGGGAAACAATTCATTGTTCTGTGATGCGTCAACCAGAGGTTATGGGCTGTAGCTTAGAGTAACGCTGGGAAGTCTTTAATTCTTAAAGGGGGTTCCTTAAGGCGAACAGTACCACAATTGGCGCAGCACTCTATGTAGGTCCAAATTAGCTGTCTATCTCAACAAAGTACTTGATCATCTCACTATTGAAAAAACTAATAAGTTGGTCTTGTACAGAATAGAGTACGAAATAAGAGAGATGCAGGAATGTCTTTCTCCACGTCTCTACACAAAGAATCCAGCTGACATGTTGTCGTGGTGTCCCCCAAGAACTTTGTGGATAATAAATTTGGCTCCACGGACCTAACTGGCTCTCTAGTGAAAATAACTGGCCACAGCAAAAACATATTATGCCGAAGAAACAGTCTGTTTGAACACAAAGAAATAATCTGTTTAAATACAGAGACCAAAAAAATAGTCATTGATGGATCTAAATACTATCTTTGGGTAAACTCTTAAGAGTTACAGCTCTTGTCTTTAAATTCATTAAAGGGATAAAACCTAATTATGAATTCTTGAACCCATTAAATACTGGATAAAGTTAATACAGAAAGATGTTTTCTCTACAGAGTATAGATTTCGGAAACCAGGATAAATCTCCAAGAAACCTGATATGATTAATCTTTGGACTTTATCTCCTCCCGAAAAATTATACGATGTCGAGAAGGTTCAAATTTTCACTCCTAAAAACAATACATCCAGAATCCCCGAATTTGGCTAACAAGACTGATTATTCAGAATGCCCACAGTAACGTGTTACGGTGGTGTACTGGCACGCTTTGTCACATACGACAATCCTAGGATACCTCAAGGTCGACAAAGTGTGAAGAAACAAATAAGAGACTGTATTACTTGTCGTCATTTGATAGGAGTATGTCAGTATCCAGGCCCCTCCATACCCTGAAAGAGTATGTCATGTCCTCCATTTGAGGTGACAGGTGTAGTAATGGACCAATAATTTTAACAAAACAGTTGACAAAGTTCCTTAAGGGGTACATCTGTTTGTTCCCTGTGCTACGACTAGGAGCATCTAGAAGTAGCCACAGATATGTCTGCTGAAACCTTTATCAAATTATTTAGAAGGTTTGCAGCCAGAAGGGCATGTCCCAGATGATGATATCAACAATGCAACAAATTTTGTTGCTGGTGCTGCTTACATAAACAAGATTTTTGAGCAGCCTGGTAAACAGATGCTGAATCAACCAATTGTCGTTAATTCATTCCTACTAAACCCCTGGCAGGCGGATTTTCAAAGAATGATAGGCATTGTGAAACGTTGTTTAAGGAAGACTCTTCATCGTCAGAGAATCGACTTAGAAGAATTTCGTACAGTCGTAACTGAAATGAAAATAAGTCAACAAAGCCTTCGTATGTTACCGATGATCTGGACAATTTAGAAGGGTAATCCATCCATTTACTACATGGTAGAAGGCTCGAACCTGTTCCTCCCATGAATGATAAAGAAATCATAGAGGATCCTACTTATTTCGAACTAACAACTCAGGCGTAAATTCAAACCTTAATAAAGTGATTGAACCTTTGGGAGAAAATTTGGCGAGAAGACTATCTCACCTCCTTGAGAGAACACTTTATGGAGCTTGTTCCAGAAAATTATAAGTCCAAGACCTGGGACATAGTGATTATTAACAATGATGGTCCGGGTCCCAATGGCCTCTTGGAAAAAATGAGACCGATTCTTGATGCAAATGAAATCATCAGGACAGTTGATGTTGAGCAAAGGTGTAGTGAATAAGCGGACAATAATAAATTAGTGCCGTTAGAATTACAAGTGTTGAAAACAAAAATAAAATTAGTGATTCTCCAGAAACCACAAGACTGAAGCTGTTCGAAAAAAACAAGCAGCAGTGATGGCGAGTGAGAAAATCAAATTAATGTTAAGCGATGAGTAGTTCACTTTCAGTGAATTTTCCTCCCCCCGTGTGGGAAAATTCTCCAAAGGAGGGGGTATGCCCTTACTACCCTTGGAAGGGCCCTCACCCTTTCTGCCCTGGGAAAGGGTCAGAGGGCACATCTGGCTGAAAAACAATTTAATTCAAGCCAGATGTACTGATTCAGTGTGTCAAGAATTGTGCTGACCACAGCACCACGAGGCCCAGCCAAAGGCAGCATGAGGGCAGATTGAATCAGGCTCCGTGGGTCATACGACTCTAGGGGTCATGCGGCGGGCGACATAAGTCAACAGAGACAATAGTCGTACGCGTCCGTTATTTTAATTTAATCTCCACTAACGTCGGAAATAAGATAAGAACTCTGTTCCAGCCGTTTAGTGAATAACATCAACTTGCAGTATTTAAATTGCGCTCTTCTTCTGCAAAAAGACAAACGTAGAGACAATCGCAAGTGAATTCCTAAACAAGACGGTGACTTCGCGGCTTCTCAATCAAGACAGCATTTCCGCCGTATATGGTGGAGCCACACCATCGCTCAAAGTTCACGAGCAAGGTAAAATTTTGTGTTCTGGTCATGCAGGGGACTGCCGGGTTTTGTAGTCAAGAACAAAAATTTTCCTATTGACGGCGGTTATGCTGGACTTTTAAGTCCAACCACTGAGTACATCCCTTTCAGTCCATTTAAGACTGAAATATGGACATACGCTCCTTTGGAGCAATAATTATAATAAACCACGTGTATTTTTTCCATACAGCCCTGTGGGAGGTGGCAATAAGGATCCTGAGGTGTTGGGGAAGGCTGCGACATCTTGGATTCATCAATAAGCTAAGTAACAGTTCATTATATCGTAGAAAAGAGCCCAACCTCCACAACAGGATGGATGGAATGATGATGAAAGTTTTTTTTTTCGGGCCACCCCCGCCTTGTTGGGAATCGCCGGTGTTAATAAAAAAAAACACTATAAACACATACAGTGATACGCTTTATTGGCACCCAATTTCATTACAAACACCTACAGTGATACTGCTTAATACTTCTATTTAATTTTAAGGTTTAAGGGTTGGGAATTCTTAATTTTTTCTCCGTAAGGTTAAAACCCTGCCCAGGATGCCCAAGTACTGTGCCCATGTGGTATAATGTGATGCAGCAACAGAGGGATAAGGGCCTGGGTATCTGCAGGGAGTATGATTGTTGGGTATCTAGACGTGGGGTATGGTGCTGGATATCTGAGGGGTAGAGTGCTGGGTATCTAGAGAGTGGGATATGAGGCGGACGACAGTGGGGTAGAGTGCTGGGTATCTAGACAGTGGGGTAAGTGCTGGGTATTTAGACAGTGGGGTATGAGTGCTGGGATTAGACAATGGGTATGAGTGCTGGGTATCTAGACAGTGGGTTATGAGTGCTGGGTATCTAGACAGTGGGGTACGAGTGCTGGGTATCTAGACAGTTGGTATGAGTGCTGGGTTTAACAGTGGGGGGAAAGAGTTGTGGATTTCTAGACGTAGGGTATGAGTGCTGGGTATCTGGTGGGGTATGAGTACAAGGTTTAGACAGTGGGAATGAGTGCTGGATATCTAGACAGTGGGGAGAGTGCTGGGTAACTAGACAGTGGGGTATAGGGCCTGAGTATCTAGACAGTGGGGTATAGAGCCTGGATATCTAGACAGTGTGGTATATGGGGGTATCTAGACAGTGGGGTATAATGCCTGGGTATTTAGTCAGTGGGGATGATGCCTGGATATTTAGACAGTGGGGTATAGGGTTGGGTATCTAGACAGTGAAGTATGATGTCTGGGTATTTTGACAGTGGGAAATAAGGCCTGGGTATGTAGACAGTGGGGGGCCTGGATATCTATCAGGGGATATGATGCCTGGGTATCTAGACAGTGGGGTATAAGTTCTGGGTTCTAGACAGTGGGGATAATGCCTGGGATCTAGGCAGTGGGGTATGGTGCCTGGGTATCTAGACAGTGGAGCATGATGCCTGGGTATCTAGACAATGTAGTATTAGGCGTGGGTATCAGACAGCGGGTATATGGCTTGGGAATCAGACAGTGGAGTATAAAGGCCTGGGTATCTAGACAGTGGGATATGATGCCTGGGTATCTAGACAGTGGGGATGGGTACTGAGTATCTAACAGTGGGTTATGAGTGCTATTCTTGACAGTGGGGTATAATTCCTGGGTATCTAAACAGGAGTATGATGTTTAAAATCTAGACAGTGGGGTATGATGCCTGGGTAGCAATACCACAGTTGTTTCTTTGTTCCTAACATCTTGATGTAACCAGCATCACCCCGGAGTCAGCCCAGGAGTTCTTCACCAGCCAGTAGTCCTCTCCATTCTCTGTACCATAGCCAACTACCAGTACCGCGTGGTCCAGGTACCCGGGTTGCAGCTGGATTCGTAGTACACCTGTGGAACACTGGTGTTAGTATATAGTACACACCTGTTAACACTGGTGTTGTGTGTGGTACACCCGTGGTACCTGGTGCTAGTATTGTCTTACACACCTGTGGTATACTGGTGTTAGTTTGTGGTACACCATGGGTACACTGGTGTGATTGTGGTACACCTGTGGTACACTGGTGTTAGCATGTGTGGTACACCCGTGGTACACTGGTATTGATGTGTGGTACACACCCACTGGTGTTAGTATGTGGGTACACCCTGTCGTACACTGGTGTTGTATGTGTGGTACCACCCTTACACTTGTTGTATGTGGGTACACATGCGTTATTATATGTCTCACTTTTGTAATCACTTATTTGTGATTGCAGGGTCGAAGCTCCTGGCTCCTGGCTTCGCTGGTCGCCACTATTACTCTCTCCTGCTCCATAAGCGATCATACCTTTCAAAGCCATGTATGGATCCTGTCTCCACTACATCATTCTCGAAGTTGTTCCCTTCCTGACAACTCATGGCTGAAGAAATGCTTCCTAACATACCTATGACTCATCAAGTTTTCTTCTTCCTATTGTGACCCCTAGTTGCTTGTCCCATCTCTGGAACATCCTGTATCTTCCTTGTCAATTCCTCTCAGTATTTTTATTGTTATCATGTCCTCCCCTATCTCCTGTCCTCCAGTGTGTCAGGCAAATTCCCAACCTCTCCTCGAGGACATATCCCGGTCTATGACTAGTCTTGTTGCAAACCTTTGCATTTTCTAAAATTGAGTTGGAAACAAATAATATAAAATACCGACACAATGGAAAAATAATATACTGATGTGTTTATTTTTCCAAATTATTGACGTGCTTGACCAGGTGTGGGTTCTGAATTTGGTTCATCTCCAATATGGGCCTGAGTAAGGTGCAGACTTTGAACGATTCCTTACTGAGGTGTCGAATCGCTATTTTAGGTTTGCCAGCAGTTATTTGGTTGATGTGTGTCTCAGCAGTTGTGTTTGGTATGATCCACCCCAAGATCATTTTCTTTGATGAGCTTTGCAGTATTTGTCCCCATTGATTGTACTCTGTCTGAAGTCTTCTTTGACTTTCCCCAATCTTCATGACTTTACTTGGTGGGGTTAAACTCCAGGAGCCGTTGTTGGACGGGCCTGCAGCCTGTCACATTTTGCAGTTCTACCGATCCTCATCCACTTGAATTCTCTGCAGTGGCTTCCGTCTTCAAGCAGGGACACTTTGAGTCTACACCTTCCGTCATGTCATTCACTATACCAGTAACAGCCCGGTCCTAGGACCGACCCTTTAGAATGCCATCGTCCCAGGCGTTCCTCGCACCTCGTCAAGTATCATCAATCGTTGTTTCCTCCTGTCGGTTTTTCTTATCTATTGCGGTCCCTTCCCCGTTTTCCTGCCTGGTCCTCGTTTTTGCATTAATCTGTGTGCGGAACTGTGACAAAAGGATTTTTACAGTCCAAGAAAAAAGCAATCTCCTAACCATCTCTCTCGTGCTTCTGTAGCCTTGTGTAAAACTCCAGGGGTTTGTGCAACACACACACACCACACACACACACCATATGACTCGCCCCTCAACCACAAATGGTAGTACACACACACACACACACAATAATATATATAAACACTGATTCTGGCCCGGAGCTGAACCAGAATGGTGCCGGTTAGTGCTTTGCCATGACCACACTGGACAAACCGCGCACCAGCTAACGTTATCCAAGGCCCAGCTTTAGGCATGTGGTTACAGTTTTTTTCCCCGCAGCCGACAAATAAGAACAAGTAGGAATTCACAAGAACAGGCGAAATATTCACAAACACTGATCTCTGGCCGACGGAACTCAACCTACAAACCTTGTACGGTAAGCCACCTGCCTGAAAGCTGGCTGCCTTGGATCAACGTCTAGCATGGCTGGACGGGTATTGTCCAGTGTGGTACGGTGGCAAGCCCGTCCGTCCTGTTTAATTCCATCTCCTGGCCAGAGTATATCTGTGAATATTTCCCTGCTCTTGGAATTTAGATTTAAATCTTGTTGGTCTGCTGCGGGGATGGGGCAAGCCACCTGCCAAAGCGGCTGCCTTGGATCAACATTACGTACTGGCGAAAATTTTGTGTGGGGCCGGAACATTCCTTTCACAAGGTTGTAGGTTGATCTCCTCGGCAATATCATTTTTGAAATTTGCCTCTTCTTGGAATTCCTGCACACACACACACACACACACCACACCACCCAAACCCACACACCACACACCCCTGTGAAGTGGAAGTCACCTGTTTGAGCTCCGATAAATTACGTCTTTTCGGGTGTCTCAAGGGATCAGGAACAGCAAAGGGTGTGCAAAGGTCAAGGGCATAATATTTAAGACCAGAAAAAGGGAAATATAAGGATCACAGAAGGGAAAACAAAGAAAAGTGCCAGGAAAAGTGCCGGGTAGCGGACTTGAGAACTGGGGCCCAATCGAGTTGCCACAGTGCCTAGTGGTGGTTATAACGTTTATCGTCCCAAGAAAGAGGGATAAGAGACAAGGACAAGAGTGTTTG